>VNJM01000425.1:0-28279 GCA_008042475.1 Drosophila kanapiae | reverse complement strand
TGAGCTAAGGCAAGTGCTGATGGCATGTCCTTGGGCTTCGCCGCGAAGAGGACGTCAGTGAGGTTGCGTTTTAATCCAGAGATAAATACGCGAAGGGCATCATCCCGGAATTTTTCGCATAAAACTTGTGCAGCCGAGGCTTCGTATGACATGGTCGCCTTGGTGGTGAGGAGGGTGAGCTTCCTTTCAACCTCGTCATAATATTGTAGAAGCGAGAGACTCCCCTGTCTGAGGGTGCCCATCTCCTGCTCTATGACATGCATTGTCCGCTTGTCACTATAAGTAAAGTCGAGTCGATTTATAATCGCGTCGAAATTAAGCACTGTGCCAAATGAGGATAGCACTGCATCGGCCGGGCCCCTTATTTTGCTCCTAATTATAATAACTGCTTGATAATGGCGTGAACTTCCTACGAAATCCTTAAAAATATAGTATGCGCCTACTGCCGCCAGGAGACGTATGTTTCCTGGGCACCCGAAAATTCGGGCAGGCATTTGACGGCGTCTAGTGGCTCATTACAAATGACGGCGTTATTAATGTCTATGGGTGCATAAACTTTAATCTGAGGAGCTACTGTAGGGGCGGGTGCGACCTGTATCGCCGCCACTTGGTTGGCCAGTTGTTGAATAGTCTGGCGCAACTCATTCTCCCTGCGCTGGCTGTCAATGGCCGCTTCCTGTAGGGCATGGTTGACAGCAGCCTCTACTACCGCCTTTATTTGATCTGGGTTAAATGCCATGTTTCTGGCTGAGGGAGTGCCGACGCTCACACTTTTCGGTGTAGAAGTTCTTGCCGGCCCTTCGGTGTCGGATTCAGAGTCGCTGGGGACCTGCCTGTTTTTCCTATATTGCTGGAATGGGTTGCTCATATGGAGCTGTGCAAGCTAAATCGGCCCAGCGATTTAATGCATGCTCAAGCGGTCTTGCCCATGGATATGGCGAGAGAGCCGCGGGGGCTGAGATGCCGTTCTGAAAGACAAAAGAGCGAAGCTAACAAAATCGGAATACAAACGTCGCGGTGTCGAGTTCGAGTGTCGTAGTGGTGTGGGTAAGCGATGGAAACAAAAACAAACCCAAGATTGTTGTGAAGATAACACAAAGAATTTAGGTGTAAGCAAAAAAACGACTACATATAAGGGGTAAATTAAATGCGCAAATTTAAATGAGACGGTATCCGTCGTCAATAAAAATATATCAATAAATGCACAATTAATGAATTTATTTCCCGGCGGCGCCTTTGGGTCTAGGCTGGGTATTGAATATGTAGTCTGGTAGTTGTATTGGCGATAATATTCGGCACCAAGATATTTATTGAAAGAATTTAAGAAATGCAAACAATGAAAAACATAAATAATATCACCTGTGACTACACCAATAAATTGGCCCGCAATTAGTGAGTACGTTTATTTATAAAAATGTTAACATGAAACTCTAATACAGATCTGCAGAAAATATAGCGTATTTAAATATATTACCAATGCAGATGCCGGAAAATTTTTTGGAACAGAAGTGCTCACTTACATGATTTTCCCGACTTAGATGGGTAATTTAACGTGGGCGTAATTAATCAAATCGTCGTGTATGTAGTAGTGCGACGGATGGTGCGCTGCTGCTGCGGGGTGAGGTATGCGGTTGGGCATCTGTAGCGGAGTTGGGGGGCTGCTAAGATGTAGTTGCAGGTATTGTGTAGTTGAGTACCGGCTGGCTAATTCGTGCGCCGGTTGGTTATGTTGCTGCGACTGGGTGACGTCGGCTGTAGAATAGGTAGACTATGGTGAGAGGGTATCTGCCCCCTTTCTCCCGCTGGCCTAGAGACTCAGACGGGTGCAATTCCAATACAATGGATAGCGGCAGTTGCCGGAGTTCAATTCATGAGCTTCAGCTCTTTATTCTTTCAGAAGTAAATGGAGACTAAACTTAAAGCTAACATACATGGAGACTCATAGCGGCCACTCCAATGGGTAGTGCTTGCCGGCTATGCACGTGTTTCCAGCCAGATGCTGTGTCAGCAATTTCGCCGGAGCGAGCTTTCGGACGATCAGTCATTGCCGTCGCCGGTTAACTTAGTTAACTTACAAAGAGACTCATAGCGGCCACTCCAATGGGTAGTGCTTGCCGGCTATGCACGTGTTTCCAGCCAGATGCTGTGTCAGCAATTTCGCCGGAGCGAGCTTTCGGACGATCAGTCATTGCCGTCGCCGGTTAACTTAGTTAACTTACAAAGAGACTCATAGCGGCCACTCCAATGGGTAGTGCTTGCCGGCTATGCACGTGCTTCCAGCCAGATGCTGTGTCAGCAATTTCGCCGGTGCGAGCTTTCGGACGATCAGTCATTGCCGTCGCCGGTTAACTTAGTTATCTTACAGCTACGCGACAAGTCGTGATTCGAAGAATAAATAATGATCTTCAGTTCATCACTCACCGTTCATATGACGTTCTCCAATATCCACCAATTTTTTTACAGGGACACGACGGATGTTGCGTAAACATTAAACAACGAGATCCGGTAACAGGTAATTCATTTATTATTAAGAACATAAGTACATAGACAATTTTACATTACATATAAATCTATAAAGTTGTTTAAAAGTGATATAGATTGTGATATTTCACATATCATATAGGGGTGAATTTATGTGATTAACCTCTGTGGACGATCAAGAGGTCGATAAATCCTCGCCAGTTTTTGTCGGGCTCTGCGAGACGCTAACCAGCATGTTCCGATGGGATGATGGCTTTGATATATAAGTGGCTTCCGGCTGATTGATTACAGCACAAACCAAGGGGACTGGCAATTACAACGTTGCGAATATACCTCTCCACGCCCGAGATGCTGACTAACAACGGGCTCTAGACGATTGTTACAATTGAGCAGCCAGGAAATCCTCCTTAGGGGCGCCTTTTGCCGGTAATAGAGGGCTCCGTCCTGGATAGCCCTAAAAGACCTATCGACAGGAAGCTCCTGATGTCTCCTCAAACAACGCAGGTTCAATGGCAATATAATGCCACTCCCTATAGAACGCATGCTGAATGTCTAAGAAGGCAGCAACAACATAGTGCTTCTGGTGAAAACCATCAAGAATGTAAATGAATGGGTGTGTTTCTTCCTTCAAGTTATTGAGTGTTGATCTTTCTTCAAATTATGATGGCCTGTTGGAGGAATCTTTACTACTGGCCTTCTGCCTCACCAATATGAAATAATAAGATAATATTTATCGGCGTTGGCCGAAGCTATTTATTTTGCAGCGTAGTGTGGGTACAAATGGTGAATAAGAACTGATTTTAAAATTAAAATGAATATGAATATAGAGCTAAATACATAAAATGGAAAAGTATTGGCCATGACATAAGCTTGTTGTCGGCAAGCATAATTACAGCGTTTGTTTGTGACACAAACAGTCGTCTGGCGATTGCTGCCATCCGTTGAAGTAAAGAATATTGCAAGGCATTTCAGGTGCATCAGCATTTTGGGCGCGCTGGATTCTTGACAAGTTTTGGATTCTGCGCGCTGATTACTTGAGAAGTTCTGGTTTGTTATTGTCTTTGCCGTCCTCAGTAATGTTTAATTCACTTATTACCATATGTGGCTTGATTGAAGAATTCTTACGGATTCACCATTGATATGCAAGGCTGAGGGCGCAAAATACAAGGCTGGCTGCAACAGTGAACAAGGAGATCCGCCAGATGTCACAAAGTTTTTGAGTTCCTGGATGCTATCTAAATTGTGCTCATTCATCCCTTGTCGTAATGGTAACCCGTAACAGCCAGAATCTCATCTTCGCATTCTGCCATGTTGTCATGCAGTTGCAGTAGGATGTTGTTGTGTGCCATTAAACTAATTATAGGGACTCCTGTGAGCTGTTCGTTAAAAATGGGCTTTAATTGTGTGAATTATTATATTTGATATAGCAAGCGTTATAGTGAGCATGAGATTTTGTATTTCTGTGATAAGTATTCTGTTCCTTGCAAATAGCGTTCTCTACAGATGCGATGTGTCTACTATATTACGCTCTTTTTCTTTAAGAATTTTATTCACTGTATCAGTAAGTAGATTGATTTTCTGTTGTGTTTTTTTGTTAATTACAATCTGTCTATTGTTTGATGTTATTAGCTGAGCTTCGGTAATCTTCATTCTTTCAAGGTCCGATGCGTCGGGAGTACCTGGCACGACTTTTTTATGCCGTTCCCAAGTAATCCAGGCTTTTAGCTATCCTATGGTATATCATTAATGCGGACAATAAGTTTTGAAAAATTGATATTAATTCATCTTAAAAAACGACAAAAGTTGGGAAGTCACAATGGAACACGTTTACACCATCAGGATTCACAAGTTTAAGAGTCTCTATGAGATTGTACTTGTCAATGAATTGTATCACATGGCGGGTCTTGCAACATAACAAGTTTTCGAAGCAACGAACAACGTGCAGATTCTTTTCAAAGTTTTGTCTAGCTTGGCTGTTTTATTCCTGCCTATTGCCTTCGCCTTCGCCTTCGCCTTCGCCTTCGCCAATAATCATGCTAGTGTCTTCAATCGCGTTGGCATATGTTGCAACAAACACTCACCTTTCGTTACTATTGCCAGGCTCAAGAGCCAACGCTAGGGCCAATGCAAATCTTTGGGCTGTGCTGGGGTAACATACGATTTTAGAGATTTCCTGTCTAACCTGCCTGACATGAATATCTGCAGGGCATCACTCCTAATTTCTTTGTTAAGAATAGCCGCTGCCTGTTCGTCATGTGTCATGACTATTTTGTTTGTGACGAGAATAAGTTCAACCTGGTCAAAATTGCACATAAGATATAATTCACCCTTTCTAACTCTTAAGGTGTCGACTTGATTTCTTTCAGCAGCAATTTCTGTACGAAACTCATTTTTTTAAACGCGTCCAACTCATGAGCAGTCAAACAATTACTTACACAACAGAAACAAATCATTTACCACAGTAGGATAATACTACTACTATTATACTAATACCAGTGGCCTTGTGGATCAACAATATAAAATAATAAGATAATATTGATCGGCGTTGGGCTTTTTTTTCTGCAGCGTTGTGCGGGTACAAATAATTAATAAGAACTGATTTTCAAATTAAAATGAATACGAAAATAGAGCTAACAACATAAAATGGAACAGTACTGGCCATTCCATAAGTTCGTGGTCGGCAAGTCGACTCAGCATAATTACAGCGTGAGCATAATATTTGTGACGCAAACAGTCGTCTGGCTATTACAAGTTAGAATATTACAATATTACAAGTGCATCAGCATTTCGGGTAACTCTGCTCAGTTGCTCAGGAGTATCACGTTTCAGCCGGAAGCCGAACTGAAATGGAGAGTGCCTAAGGATGCAGCGCTCAAACAATTGAGAAGTAGAGAGGTCTGTCGTGCAAAACTTCCTGCCTAACCTCCGCAAAGGAACAGTAGCCACACGGAGCTGGATCTGATGAGTTTTAGATAGAGTGTCCGCCACCAATTGCTGCATTTTAACAGAAGAGGTGCTTATCAGAGGCATCTTCAAGAATCTAATCAGTTACTTCACTCTTGAGCCGGGTAAGTTTCTTACGCACACCATTACCAATCCTCCTGTATAGTTTGTCCACCCTAGGATCATTGGTGCTCCCTCCTAAGTAACTTTTCAAAAGAAGCAAATGGTTTACAACAGAAAAACGAGCAGGAAATCGAAGTACACGTAGGTATCCTAGGAGCCACACGCAAACGGTGTAAGTAAAGTGAAAGAAAGGAAAAGGAAAATATCGACCAATGGGACGTAGATGTTGTTGCGCCGCCTGTTACCCGCCTAACCAAAGATCACCTGTCTCAAGCATGGCGATAAATGCATTGTATGAGCTAATCTTAATTATGAATAATCCTTTTAATGTGTAATAAAAGTAAGTAAAATTTTGTTTGTTTCTTAATTGAGTTTTAACTAATATTTTCGATTTATCAATTATTTATTATTGTATTAGTATTTCAGTATTTCGGTATTTTTTTCAGTGCCTTTTACCCGCCCAACCAGTGATCATCTGTCTCGAGCATTGCTCGTCTGGCACCTTCTGTTACCCTTACGGCCGCATAATCAGCTGCAGAGTTCAAGTGAAATAATCTACTCCATGATTTCGTTTGTATTCATTTTTAATAATTTAAACGATATTTTAAGTAAGAACAGTTTTTGTTGTATATACTTATCTTACCTTTTTGACATCTATGTTTCTACTTACAGAAATACCTACAAAATATTAAATATTAAACAATATGTTTCATGGAATTTAATACTGTTATTAAAGTAGGTAACCTCTATAAAGACTAGGCCGTAAACCATGGTTTATATTTTATTTAGAAAGAGTTAAAAGAAATTACAGCAACATACATGCAGTTAAGGGGGAGAAATATTTCGGAATTACTAAATAGTTAAAGAGGATTCATAGATATTAATACAGCTTAATTTAGCGAGGATATCTCTAGAGCATATATGTATGTACCATGTTAATATATGTTTTCCTAAAAAAGAATTAATAAAGATGACAGATAAATACATAGAGCTGAAGAGCACAAAATACCTCAAAAATACTTAAGATTTGAACAGGTTTCATAGAAATTAATAGTCTAATTTAGCAAGAATAATCCCTTCGAACTTTAGATCGCATATCATGTTTTTTTTTTTTTTTTTTTTTTTTTAAATAATTAATAGATCAAAGCGTGTGCTATTTAATGACTCACTGTAGAGTGCTGAAAGAAACTTCTTCAGTTGTTTAATTAAGTCAATTTCAATTTCGTTTCGTCGGCAATTTAAAATTAATTAAAAATACATATATTCACATATTGCGAATATTTTTGGGATGTAAAAGTTCTTGAAATGCTTTAAATAGCATCGCTCACAAATGACTCACGAGATGCGATTTCTACTTCGAGTTGACATCTGTTTTGGTTGGCAAGACACTCGAAAATGGGTCGTTGGGGTTACCAAAATAGAAGCCCCTTACATTGTAGCTCTCATCGCAGATAAGGATGTTGTATTGATTTATTTTTCAAGTTTTTCTCGAAGTGTTTGCTTTAATTTTTACAGAGGAGGGGCTTTGTGGAAACAGCAGAAAAGTATAAGGAAGATAATTGGGCCAGCATGTTTTTTCGAGTAAACAAAATTAATCCCTGGGTAATTGGGGAAGCACATGAATTTGTAAAACTTCTACTACTGTGAAGTTCAGTACTAGAACAATCAGTGAGAACAACCCGATGACATACAAATATACTAGATGCTGCAGTTCTGATATTGGGAGCAGTCCCTGCTAGGTTCACGTATGGATGGGCTTTGTGTAGTTGACTGAAAATTCTGGTTTTCCACTCGCAAATAACAGAAGTCAGCGAAGTTCTTCTCTTGTGAATATATTAATTATAATAATTAATTATAATTATATGAAATAATTAACTGCAGTTTATTTTTGTCCTCCCCTAGAACTTGCTCAACTGACTGGCATGCTGCCCATTTGGGTTTCCCCATGCCTGAACTGGAGGATAGCGACGACGACGATGACGTGCGGCGGTCGGTGGCAATAGCGATAGCAATCAGGAATGAAAATTATGTATAGAATGTAATCTTGGCATTTGTTGAGAGAAGCTAGCGATGGTTAAACAAGAGCAGGAGAGGACGAATAATAAGAACAACGACAGACTTGGACTGCGTCAGGGCATATATACAATATAAACAGTGCTAAGATACGATATACATATATACACAACAAATAACTCCCTAAGTTAAGCTCCATTGGCTAGGTCTAGTAATTTATCGTAGTCAGATTCCCCACCCCACTTTCTTGACTGGAAAAGAATGCCACAAACAAACGGTACAACAAATAAGCTTATGAACTATAAAACGTTGTGTTCTAACCAAGTGGCCACAATTTTTGGAAAACTTTGGGATAAGAAATTTATGTAGTGCTATTTTTGTTTGCAAAAGCGCAGATTTAGAAATGGCTGCTGCGTTTAACGTTGATGTAAATTTTTCTATACAAATCTTAAATTATCTTTTAATGTATAAATTCTCAAAACGAAATTAATTGTTCAACATTTTGTAAAGTGCAATATAAAAGGTAACAAAAGATTCTTCCAAAATAAAATTAAATATCCCGTGTTTTCATGCATTTTTTAAGGGTTTAAGGTGGGTAGTTCAAGCTCAAACAAAGCTAGCTTCTTAAATTAGCATGGATAATTTGTAATCCCAAAAATCAAGACACTTAAAACCCGCACAATACTCCCCAATCTGGCTCGCTCACTTGCCCATCTTGGGCACGTCCCGCGTCGCTTCTTGCGTGACAGCCACTCCTTCTCCGTGGTCTGCTTCTCGCGGATGAGCTTGTGGAAACGGTTACGGTGTCGGGGCTTCGCCATGCGCGAAGAGCTCATCGACCTCGACCTTGTGCACCTGTCGCTTGTTCACCTTGTGCACTTTGCCCGACTGCACGGACATCTTTTGCTTCTCCTCCTGCAGATGCTTGTCCTGTTCATACAGCTCGTCATCCTCATCCAGCTCGTCATCCTCATCCAGCTCCTCGTCATCCTCATCCTCATCATCATCGTCTTTATCATTTTTCTCCTCATTTTCGTTGACTGGCGTCACTCGCCGTACTTCATGTACTCGTCAGTTTCCTCTTGGTAGGCAGCTGCGCATCCAGCAGCTCCTGGTCCACAGCATCCTCCTCCTCCTTTTCGGCTTCGTCCCTAGACTGCTCAAGGCTTTGCTCTGTATTTGAAGAATAAAAAGAAGTAAATGAAATGGAAGTTTATAGAGATTCCTGGTCTTACCATGCGTTTCGATGAGGGAGGGGTCGAGCAGGCCTTCTCCTCGGCCGGTATGTAAGTGTACCTCTTGGAGTCCACGAGCGGTGATCAATGGGGCGGTAGCTTCTCGCCCACGAAGAACTTGTTGGTGGGCAGCAGCTGGCGCTGATTAATCTACTGGGCATCCTGCTTCATTTTGATGATGCGCTTCGAGTCCTGCTCTAGCAGCTCCATATCGATATCCAGGTCCTCTTCCTCCCCCTGCACCTTGTCTGAGCGCAACAGCTCAGAATTGAGAGCTGCAATGCGATCGGACACGAAGCAAGCCACGTCTTTCATCGTGTCTCCGTTGTCCTGAAGCACACTGCTCGGGAATTGCGAAGGATAGGCCAGATTCAGGAACATGGAACAGCCGGAAATTTGTGGAGCCCAACACAATGGTGTACATCTCTACGAAGATGGACATCACCTTGAAGTTCACCACCTGGCGGGAATGTGGCTTGAATTTTATGGGATTTAAAATGTAATTAACATAAGTTTCAGGGGTATTGTAAGCTACACCCAACTTGTAGTCACGCAGCGTTTTGGTGTGATCCAGGACCTTGATCTATAATTGTATGATATAATTTTATATGTCCTTAACATAAGCATGTAAGTATTTTAGAAGCCATTCACTCTAATAATATCACATAGAATAATAATGATTCGTTTTGAATATACAGTGGAGTATCTCTAATTAGTATGAATGCGTGGTGTGGGGTAGTTCTTAATAACCGTTTTGAAGTCTTAAATGTGTTTGTTTCATAATTAAGTTTTAGCTTATATTTAAAATTGTTTCAATTGTTTGTAGTTGTGTTAGTTGGTTTAACCTAATTTCTAACTTTTTTAAACTTAAATATATAAATATTGTTTAAATTAATTCGCGTACGGTTATAGACAAAAGGTTCTTAAGAAAGTTTGTTCGTGTTTCTAAAGATTCATTACATTTACTTTTAGTTGCACGTTTACTTTTTCTTCGGGTGGCTATTTTATTTAATTTTGAGATTATAACCGATATATATTTTTGCTGTAACTCACTTTGTATCATCCCAACGACGAACGAGTTATATCCCAAGCGGTGGCTGTAAAAGAATAGCGACTCAGGTTCGCTAAAGGATAATAATATACAGTACATTTATTCATTTGCTGCCAGTTAGCAAAATTTTTAATTATTGATAACTTAATTTGATCACTTTAAATACACATCCTTTAAATACATAACTATCTGAATCAACTGAAGTATTTATATTCTTTATATTTAATTTATTTAATTTCCAACAGACTTATCTCGGTACACTTGCATAAATCCGTGTACATGAGTGTAACTGGCCGAACTTGTGCTTTATTTGGGGTTGGCGAATACTCACAAAATTCATGATAATGTTTAAATTAATTTATGTTCGTCAATTAAACTCTCGGCTTAGTTAATACTTATTTTCTGATATCAACAAACTAACATCAACTGCGGCAGCTGGTTCACATACGGATTCTCCTAAACCGCAGTTCTCATTAGTAAACTCGCTCGTGCACGAGATGGGTCTACATCCTCACTATGCACGAATGGCTATCGGTGCTGGCGACGGCTACAGTTAGATAAAGACTAATAAATCGAGGCGAACGCTGCTTCGCTGGACGCGATTTTACCTCTAGGCAACTGGCAAATGCAAACAACAAAAATATTCAAAGAGCTCCTCAGGAAAATTTTGAAACACCAAATTAAACCGTACTTGATTTAAACGCCTAAGTTAGCTTCCAAGACTTAAAAGAAAAGCACGTGGATGGATTTCGAATACGGGTATTACCACATTTCTAACGCACCCGTGCCTTGACACACGAAGGTCCAAACTTGGCATTCTAACCAACTTGGAAACAACTTTGTTTGTTGTTGTAAAATTACGACGAAACACCTCTTGTCCGTCTCTAAATGATACTATTGTTGACCGAAGATTATATCGCTTTCCATTATTATGCATTTTCTGCATCCGATTTCTAGCCTCCTATACAGGAATGCACCGCGGAAGGCAATACATAACTAATCCTGCTCAAGTACTCATCCGAACGTACGTAAGCCCCAATTCCAGAAATGACTGACCGATTTACTCGCTCCGAAACGTTAACTTGAGGAGCATGTACTGCAGTCAATACGTGAGTTACTCCGTACTGTTGCATCAGTTATTTAAAACCTGCAGCACGAAACTGAGAGCCGTTTTCCAAAATGTCATAAAAAGTTTACTTTCAAGATAATTGACTAGTACATCGGTGTTAACTGGCTTCACAAAAAAGTACTTTGAAAAGTGACCAAGCACTATGAAAATGCCGACATTCCCGCTTCTAGAGCGCGGATACGCGCCTAGAAAATCAATAAAAAGTCGCTGGAAAAACCGTTGTTTCCGGAGCTTTCCTAACGGTGGTCGGAGGGAATAATTCGGGGTCTTGGTTGACTTGCACACGTCGCAAGAATTGGCATACGCCTTCACGGCCTTCACTAATTCTGACGGATTTGAACTGGCTCGAATTTAAATGGACGAAAGCTAGTCAATGTTGTCGATGGTGGTCTCTCAGCTCGTTGTGCCGCATTAGCCTCAGTGAATTAAACTCTTTGGACATTTTCCAAATGCACTGCTAAATGTACAACTGTGGGATATCTTTCATGAATTTGAAATGACAATAACCGCCACAGTGCTTCATTAGAACTGACGTATCTGCCCATTTGGAAGTTGCTGATTTCTTCATTCCCGTTTTCCGACGCAATACCAAACACAGCCATGTCGCTGCCTTTTGATTGATTTGGCCGAATGACAACTCTCAATGTTTGCATATGTTTCGAAAAGTCGTGGTAGCAACGGGCAATATGGTACAATGAATTCATATCCGATCTTAATCTCTTGATTTTGAACTTTAACTTTGATAGTTCGACCATTATCTTCCTTTGAACGCCGACGATAAACTGGATATCCATCGTTCCCTGTGACTGTTTCAGCAACTAATGGTCGCGGATATCGTTTTGTGCACTTTCCATCATCCATGCAAGGCGAAAATGGATTTAATGCACCGCACAGTGCGCGCACCATCTGTGTCGTCACAATGTCGTGTAGATGGGAATCAGTGACTGGAATTAACCTCAAATGCACGATCCACATAATTTAAGGATGATTTTATGGTTTCCAGTTGAAATGTTATGAAACGAATAACTTATTTTTTTTACCTTTTTCACAATTTCACAGTGAAATGAGTACCTGTCAAACAATGTATCACCAAGCGCCATATAATTAAAATATTTGTTTGTATTACATACTATGTATCATGTACATAACGATGTATTTGAAAAATGATTTTCCCGATTTTCTTTAAAAAAATTCTTGATTTTTTTTTTTGCTGTAAACCTTACGGAGCCCGAGACCTTTCCAACGAATGCAAAACCGTGGAAATCGGTGTGTGCGTTCTGGACTTATATCGTCAGGAAGGAAAACCCGACTTATTTTTATAGAAGAAGCAGAAGAAGAAAAAGATAAAGATTAGGAAGAAGTCATCATCATCCTATTAGTTTTGAAATTTTTGATACTTTAGGTAGGCCAAGTATTTTTCTTTCAAAAGGCAGGCTTGTGACAAACATTAAACAAAGTGACAAGTGCAGGGACATTGAAACTCTGACCAAGGACATAAACAAAAAATAAAAGCAGCTACTTATAAAATAATGGAAGATCAAAATCCAAAACTTTGGTGGGATGAAAATATGATAATTCTTTTTAAAGATTTAAAGATCAAAAGTAAGCTATCATGGAACTATTGTTAACAACTATTTTTAAAATTAAATGGAAAAAGGCAGTCAAAGTTGCATAAAAGACCAGCTATGCCAGAAGGATACCTGAGTTAAGTGTGAAGTCTAATGCAAATAAGGTATGGCAATTTCTGAAAAATATTAAAAATTGTGAGCAAGAGAGACAGGAAATTTGGAATAGCAAAACACGTTGATTAACATTTATGGGATAAATTAGATAATTCGAATCCAATTTTAAGTCTAAATTACATGGATTTCATGTTAGGTAAGGGTAAAAAATCAGCTTGAAGCTTAGACAGAATCACGTATGATATGCTTAATGCCTTACACTCTTGTGTTACGGAAGAATTAGTAAATTTATACAATTCCAAGGTAAAATGTTCTGATTGCCCCGATGAATGGCAAGAAATAACATTTTTTTATTTTTAGCTAAGACAATACACGATATTATAGAAGAATAAGAAATAGAAAAACTAGACACTCTATGCGTTTCAAGGATAAGTAAGCGGAATTAGCTGTAAGCAGAGGTTGTTGGAGTTGTTATAGGCGTAAGTTTTAGTATTAAGGAGGCACTTAGGGAAATATGTAATAAAATGAGAGATAATTGGATTAACGACTATTTAAATAAATGTATTTATAAAGGCTCAAAACTAATAAAATACCTCCCAATTAAAAAAAAATAAAAACCATGGCATATGTGGCGGATCGGATTAGATTATCGATAGTCAGATAAGTTGAGTTTAGCGCCACCAGTATCAGTATATCCTCGTGTAAGGTTGTTAACATTGGTAAGATTGATCATACTAAATCGGCAAAGGTTTCTCCGAGTTTTACCGCTTCGGATCACTCCGAATGCGCTATCCCATTCAGAGGGAAGGGAAATTGCGGTACGTAAGATAAAGTGTGTATTTCAAGTTAAGCTAACTGATGTACATTTATAAAATAAACAAATGGAAAGTCGATTGTTTGCTTGTTGGACGCATTACCTCGGAATTGCAAGGTCGGCTTCGGACAGCATCACCTTTTTAAATGGAATGCAAAACGCATAAAGGTTAAAAACAGACTAATGACTAATCACACATATGATAAAGTATTTTTACATCGTATTAAAGTTTGTGAGATAGATATCTGCGAAACTTTTAATGTATCAGAATGAGCTGAACACTTTATTTTTTATTCCCATAAACGTACCAACAATAGAAGAAAATTTAAAATATTTAACCATTCTCAGATATTAGAACTTGTTCTGATTAGACCACAACCTTAAGTTTAAAAGGGAACTTGTCAAATTTATTAATGCAATCAATCTTTCTTTTTAGTTTTTATACTTTTTATAAAACACAAATTTTCATATATTTTCATCGCTTGAAATAACAGTTTTATTTGTGCGTGTTCATATATTAACAAACAAGGATGCATGCATGCGTGGTTATTATTTTTAAAGGTATACGGGGACATCAGAAGTCCCCTTTATCACCTTAGTTTCTGTTGATTCAGCCCAGTTGGGCGCGCCTGCTGACCTTTATAGGTGTAGCGTTTTCAATATTAACAATAATGTAACAAATAACAATACAATAACAATCAATACAATCATAATGGACAAAATTTCAGCTATCTTCGTCGGTTTGGTGCTCTGGTGATCAGGTCCCGAGGGTAACGCATATGGATCCTTCTCGGTGGGCGCGTCCTGGTTAGCAGATGCATTAGACCAGCTGATAAAGAGATCAGCTGCAGCAGGATCGCAATCCACGTTCTTTTCGGCTAATATCTTCGAAGTGCACACACTCGTGCTGGTGTGTTAAACGGCTGTGGCCGTTAAATTTGGTGTTACAAAATTTTTCTGAGGAGCGTCTTGGATCGTTTTGTTGGCATCGGCCCGTGGTCTAGGTAAGCTGCACTACAGCTTTGAGAATTAGGGGAAATTCTTAAGCCGTTCGTTTCGCCAGCGGCGGCAGCAAGCACGAACGACGTGGGACGCCTCCATCAACGCTGCAAGATAGGCGGATGCGCACAGCGACCCCGGCAGAACCCTCAAGAAGCTGAGCTCGGAGAGACGTAGATGTCTGCCGTGTCCAGCGGAGCACCCCAACGCTGGCAAGCAGCCGTGGCGGATGACTTGGCCAAGACGAAATTTTAGGGCCGGATCTCGTGTGCGTTATTTTTGGTGAATAAAAAAGATAATGAGGTTGAGTAGAATCCATTTGCGAAATAGCTGCCGAAGTCAGCGTTATTTGTATTAATTAAGCCGACTGTTTAATCGAATGTTATCAGGAGTTTGTAAATATTGGCCAACCTTTAAGACAGTGCAAGATGGGCCCGCCACCGAACTCTGATGTATGCTGTTTATACGAGTGCACCGAAAGAAATCTGTTAAAAACAAAAAATTAAATAAAATGTTAAATTAAATTATTAAGTAAAATAATAGATATTTTAGTTAATTCCGTTAGTTATAAAAATAAATAATTATGTAAAGGGGTTGGGTTAAGGAATGATGAAGCAGGCAAAATGAGTGAATGTAACACATTTAATTAACCCTCAGCGAACCTTTTCTTCTACAGCCATCGCTCGGGAGATCGATTTTTCGTCGTTGGAGTAAAGCAGAGTAAGTTTCCGCAACCATTGATAGCGATAATTTCGAACTATATTAAAATTGATCAAAATTAGTTTAAGAGACAAAACAATGAAATTTCGATAACATTTAATACGCATAGAGTATTTCAAACAACACAATAATAATATTTATAGATACATACTTCTCCTTGCGATATCGTATATGCAAAACTATTATTATTACTATTATTTATTTTTTTTTTTTTTTGTATTAATTAGAAACAAATAACTGCTAAGAATATCTACCTTCTTAAATTAAAAAACATTCACAATTATATTCTAAGATTAATATGAGATGTTCCAATGGGAACGGCGTTAATACTGCGAAATTGTTTTTAGAATATAATCTTGTTTATTAAAATTAACAATTCCGAAAGCATGAAGTAGAATAGAACTCTGCAGCGGAATATGCTGTCGTAAGGGTAATAAAAGGGATCTCCCGAGCCATGCCCGAAACAGGAGATAATCGGTTGGGCGGGTACACAGGTGACGTAACTACATCTACATCCCAATAACCGAAATTCTTTCCTCTTTCTTTCCCTCTTCCCCACTCTTTTCTTCTGGAATTAATTTACATTTTTCCCGGTTATCTTCCCAAAGCTACGACTTTTCGTATGACGTCGCAATATTTAGTAATAACAAACCGTAACGAGATTTGGACAAACAAGATTCCACCCCCAAAAACTATAAACGTTGCATGTTACACCCTCTTGTCGAAAGTTTCAGCATACCAATGAACTTCCAACTCTGTCTCTATTTCTAACTCTCATCGCTGCTCAGAATCTTTGGCGTTCTCAGAGATTTTTAACATAAAAAGAATGTGTTTTGCATACGTATGTATCTGGGACGGTTTAAACGCAAATTATTGTTTAGGACACGTTTGAGCTTGCGAGCAGACCAAGGAGCTTCTAATTGATCAACCCGTCCCGTCCAACGTCTAGTGTGTTAGTGCCTCAGCTCTATATATGAAGTTCTACACAGACACTCCAACTCCGGGATTCTGTGTTGATGGATGTTAAAGAACAAAATGTTTGAAATTTACCGCCTAATCTTATGGTCTGGTCAATATCTTGCGGTCCAGAACATTAACATTTCACACGGTGGAAAATAAACTATGAAAGAATATTAAAGAAAATGAAGAAACTTATGGAATTTATTTACAAATGAGTCCTAATGATTGAAACTGTTCTCATTCTCATTGTGCGCCACCTATTTTATTAATTAATTATAACTGTTACGGGCAACGTTTGTAGAGCACCGTATTGAACCAAGATCTGAATTCGCGGGACACGCTTTAGTATACGGCTCTAGCCCTACTACTAACTAACAAATTCTATAAGAGACGCTGTAATTTGAGTGAAAGAAAGGGGGAATATTTCCCTTCTGTTACTCTTATGACCGCTTATCATCTGCAGATTTAAAGTGAAATAGTCTACTCCAAGATTTCGCTTGTATCCTAAATTAAATTATAAGTTTCAAAGTATGACATACTCTCCCCTTTTTCCAAAAATACTCTTATCGGATATAATGGTAAATTAACTTAGCATAAGCATGTAGGTATTTTAGAAGCTATTTATTCTAATAATAGCAAATAAAAACAAAATAATAATGACTTGTTTTGAATATACAGTGGAGGAGAAGTAGCTATTATTAGTGTGAATGCATGGTGTGAGCTAGTCTTAATTCTTAATAATCGTTTCAATGTGTTTGTTTCTTGATTAAGTTTTAACTAATATATTAAATTTAACATCCAATCCAAGAGGATCAGCAGGAGCTGTCACTGAAGCTCAAAAATAGAAGAGCTCTCATAAATGTGAAGAAGAATGATGACTTCTGCTTCAAGTGGGCAATAATATCCGCCGTTTACACAAGAGACAAAAGAGAACAATGTAATGGTTATGAAGTAGACATAAAATTGCCGATAATCCACACCATCAACATGCTGGACTTCATAGTATTGACGTTCCCAATAGAAATACAAAAAATAATGAATTTTGTTGCACGAAACCCACACATAAGCCAACATGTGTTCGGGTATGGCGAAGAAAAGGACGGAGTGTTTGGTAATGGAACTGAAATGGTGCACCATACAAATTTGCTGTACCTCGATGGACCGGCATCATTCATGACCACAATACGTGGATAAAAAATAGTTCTGCGTAAGTAAAACTATTAAAGAACTAATTATATTATTTTTTGAATGCAGACTTTGAATGGATATTGGAGCCCACAACGATAGGTGTAAGTACATGATCGCAATTAGTTAATAAGCATGTCCCTATAGCATTTGCATATTACATAAAGTGTGCATTTGATTAAAGTCTTGATAAGTTTGTGTCAAAAACAGGGGGAAATGTCGGGCGCACTTCTGTTGATAATTCAACGGCCGATTTGTCCGAGACTTATGAAAATATACAACTAGTTCCTTTACAAATGAGTGCCTAAGACTTATATGACTTTGATAAGCATGGAGATTTTAGGTAATGATAGAGTGAAAGGCCATTGCCATTTTACAGGACAATTTCGAGGTGAAGCACATAATGAGTGAAACCTAAAATTTAAGATAGGGAATTTTATACCCTTCTTCACAATTTCTTTCACAATTTCTCTAAATATGAAATGAAAGAGTAAATAAAAAAGAGTAATTCTCGTAAATAAGGAATTATATATTTCAATTTCAAAACGTATCCCTCTAGCCCCCTAACCTAGACTCGCTTGCAGCTAATGTAAATGAGAATTTACTTTCCAGTACAACTTTTATTTTCCAGTACAACACACTTGGTTTTACTTTGTAAGGAAAGGAGTTTTCCCCTATAAATATTTAGATTGTGAAGAAAAACTATCAAAAGCTTCTCTCCCACCAAGAAGCAAGTTTTATAGTAATTTGACAGAATGTTCAGAAGTGGATTTCTCCCACGCATGTCAGGAGTGGTCTTATTTAAGGTGTTATTGAAGGGAATTTAATAACTGATGTTTTATTGCTAAAAATTTCCAAGGTTCATAAATTAAGAGCTGATCTTCGCGATAAGGAGATGTATACCATACACTACAAACATTAAAACAGAGTATGATGTATGGTCTGAGGCTCGATTCACTCCATCTTAGAGCTTAATCAGAAAACCTGGTTTAAATATATATATATATATAGATTTAAACACTAAGCATAGAACTAGGCCTAATAGCAATTTGGAAAAAGATTTCTTTAATTATTAAATAATAGCGTTTTTGAAAAATGCCTTGAGAACAGCTCGAGGCAAAGGGATGTACGCTTAGTTACGGAATGGGAAGCTCCATTTGTGGGTCCACAAGGTGGATGACCAAGATTATGTGCAAGGGGGATAATATCTAGATTAAATTTTCATAATATTTCAAAGTTTAGTGAAAATCTATATGCCATCCAAATGAATAGATTACGCAATGTTTGTGATAAACCAATTTTCATAGGTTTTGTAGTATTGGAATTATCAAAATGGAAAATGTATGATTTTCACTATGGTTATATGAAACCAAAATACAATGAAGCTATAAAACTAAATTATATGGACACGCACTTATTTATTTACTCTATAAAAACACAGATCTTATATAGTGATATTCGACAAGATGTATATTTAAAATTCGACACATCTGATTATCCAGATAAATTGGCTAGGCTCTATAATTTTAAGCATTAGGGTAGATCAATGACTGAGTTTGTTGGTCTTCGTTCTAAAATTTATGCATACACATCCCAAAATTTAGGTAGTCAGACAGACAAATGTGTGAAAAAAATAAGGGAGTAAAACGAAGTTGTCTGGAAAAAATTACATTAGAGGCCTATAAAAATTGTTTATCTACAGGACAGCAATATATCACTATATTGCATGTACATGTTTAGGTCTAGAGGGCATGAAATAAGTACAGTAAAAATGACCAAAGTTACATTAGATAATATGGATGATAAAAGAAAAATTTCTGAAGATGGAGTTTCAACTCTCGCAATAGGTCATTATAAAACCTTAGTACATGAAATTGAGGGTTCTATGAAAAGTATAGAAACTCAATCAAGTGTTTGGCGGAGCCAAATTAGTCAATTAGAAAACACTTTATATACTGTAACGAGCTGATTTGCTATATAGTTTGGCTCACGACGTATATGCGCGGCTAGCTTAGGGTATATCGTGTGCTCGTCCCACCAAATTTGTTTGTGTGATTGCCCGCCCAAATGATAGCGCACGAGAGGGTTAGTTTCAAATGGAATAATCTATGTTTATTGAGGCAGCTTACGGCTACGCTTATGGCTAAGCTTAAGGTTGTAACTCCTGATCGGCGGCGGCTGCCGCTGGTTCGGCTCCTTTGCTCCTGTCCTCGTTGGCCGCGCACTCGTTGTTAGCGAAGCGTGGCTTCCGCCGTATTACGAGCTTGTGGCCGCGGCCGGTTCACCGAGATTCTCGGATATTATGCACGTCTCTCGACGGAGCTAGCACGGCTTGCGCCCGGCAGGCCAGATCAACGGATCCCGACACCCTGATCTTCGGCGGGTAGGACTTCACGTCCGCACACCCCGCCAGAATCGGGTAAGATCGATGTCTGCACACCCTGCCTAGCTGCCGTATCGCCCGCAACCGCCTTGGAGACCGTACAAGGACTCCTTGCTCCCGTATCCCCACGGAATTAGCCGGTTCGTCGTCCGCGATCTCTCGTCGGACTTCGTGGCACGGCTCCTTGCTCGCAACCTCGCACTCGACGGCAATCTCAACTTTGTGTCTCAGTTGGGATAGCTTGCCACTTCAAGCCCCAAACTTCTCGACTTAGCGATCTTGATTTTTTCGCGCTCGGAAGTGCAGAACACCACGGACGTGTTCCCGCCAGTCATAGCGTCGGGGGAAAACAGCCACTTGTTTTCCCCGCACCCCGCCGCGCCGCGTTTGACCAGCGACGACCAACAGCCAGCGCATCGTCACATAGTTAGCTTGTAATATAAGAAAATAAATATGCTCAGTACAACGCAGATGGTTTCCTCTCGTGCGGGACTTCCCTGGGCCCCTCACCCCTCTTGCCTTTCCCCTGGCTTACGGAGCCAGTCGTTGGGACTGCCGCGACTGCGCCTTCACCCCCTCCCTTCTGTTCACACCTGCTCTCCTCATCTACACTCGCCGCTGCTGGGACTGCCGGGCGCAAGAGGTAGACCGCTGCTGGGAATGCCAGAGCGGGAGGGAGCGCGAAACTAAAGAAAGGAAGGATCTTCTCGCCCGCCTCCGCCGTCGCCCGTCTCGGCACGCTCGAGTCTTTGTCCTGCCCGTCTCCTGAACAAAATAAATGTTCTCGAGAGGACTCTGTGCCGCTGAGGGAATCCCAGCCACAGAAGCTTTCTTACAAACTAAATTATTAAATTTATTTATTGCTAATTTAAGACAAAAATTTAAAAAAAAATATATATATATAAATAATAATTGTAATAATGAAAAATAAAGAAATAATATAATATATAAAAATATCTCCATGTGTTTATGTCTTAACAAAATTTAGGAATACAACTGTCTTCAGTTTTCGAGAATCCTAGCCAACGCACCAGAACACTATTTCCATCCCTTTTCAGCACCTTTTCTACTAGGTAAGTATTGGGAAATCAAGTGTTTTTCAGTTCGTCTCTATAGAAACCACCCTTAACAGGATTTCCATTTAAATCTTCCAACAAGTATGTTGTTGGATATGTATTTTGAACTTTGCTTATTCTAAAAATCTCTGTATTCCAATTGGGAATACTTTTTAAAATGACGAGATTCAAACATTGTCTCCAAAAGTTTGCTCCCCGTAAATATTTTGATATTATTGTAGACAGTTTTCAAGATATGCTTCTCATTCCCACTGTTTACATCGATTGGAGTCATTTTTATTGTTCTATGCCTCCTATTGTAGTAAACGTTAATAAACTCTTTGTACATTTCAATCCATTTATATGTTCTATTGTAAGAAAATTCCTTCCACATGAGTTATTTTAATGTTCTTTTAAACCGATTAATAATTGATGCCTTCAATATACTAAATGTACAATAGTAGTTCATTTTATATTTACACATCAATTCCTTAAAGCGAATGTTAAAAAACTCTTTTGCGTCATCTGATTGTGGATTCCTAGGTACTCCACGTCCAAACTTGAATATTTTTTCCATTGCCTCAGCAACATCTTTCGCAGTCTTAGATTTAATTGCCTCACCCCGGGAAAATATGGAAAATGTGTCATCTACTGTTACAAGGTAGCGATGCCCATTATTTGAGGAGGAATTACATTCTCATTTCCACCAGGCAGCTTGCCATAAACAATTAATTCCTTTTGTAATAACTCTGCGTAGACGTAGAAAATGTTTGCGTGCGAGAGCATGTATTTCATTTATAATACTTTGCCTTTCCATATTTGAAAAGTTAAGGTTTAACAATATTTTGATATGATTAATATGATTAATACTCTAAATCTAGAATTTATTCTTTGATTTTTGACCATTTCTAATAGTTGCAATAATGCCTGAGAGAACTTCCTCAAGTCTGTCTAATCTGGCTTCTATTTCTATAGTTTTAACATCTGGTACATTCTTTCCAAATAGCAGCCGTTTAGCATATAAGGAAGTGACAGCATGGAAGTGACACGAGAGAATGTCATTAGCTTGCACTTAAAGCCATTTAAGTTTAATAAATTAACATGGCACCATGTTTGAAAGTTATTCAGATCTGTTTGTAGATCCGACTGGCAAGAGCTGTCTTTGCACACAAAGCTTAACGTCGTCTGCGTACATGAGCACTCTAGAGTTAGCCAAAACTTCGGGCAGGTCATTAATAAATAATGTAAACAATAAGGAACCCAAATGGAGCCAGAGGTAACCCGGAGAATATTAGATAAGTTGTTTGTAAAGAGTACTTTCTGCGTCCTGCCACATGGGATTTATTTAAGAAGATCAACAGGAAAACCCATTAAATCGAGTTTCATAACAAGGAGGGAGTGATAAACGGAGTCAAATGCTTTACTGAAATCAGTATAAATTACATCTGACTGAAAGTTCTGTTGGAAGCCCTTTATTTATTATAAATGAAGTGAGCTCCACATTGATCTTCGCCTAATAAATCCGTGTTGCAATGGAGAAAAGACTGATCTACAAAGATGCTGCAAATGGGGAGTTATGGATTTTTCGAAGAGTTTTGGGCTGGCTGACAGCTTAGAGATTTCTCTATAATTGTTGGCATCCGTTTTGCTACCTTTTTGTGGAGAGGAATAAGAAATGAATCCTTCCAAATAAGGAAAAAGTGTGAGGTTTCTAAGGATAAGGTTAACAATTTTAGAAGGACATTGGGACCTGGCGGATAATTAATGCGTTTATGCTTTGTACGTTGAAGATCCAAAAGAAGAGAACTTTCGCTTAAATTAGGACTGAGAATAGGTCTGGCTTGAATCGACTGACGAAGAATTAGAAGTTTGAAAAAACTGAGCAAAAAGATCGACGATTGCCTGATCATTGTCTGCTGTCATATTTTCAAATGATAGCGAGGAAGGATGTATAATAGGCTTACGTTTGTTGACAAAATTATAAAACTGTTTCGGGTCCTGCGAGAACTGTACCCTGCAACGAGTTAGATAGTTTTTATAACACTGAGCGTTTAGCACGGTTAAATTAGACCGAGCCGCTAAATAGTGAGATAAGACAGATTAAGAACCGGTATGTTTAAATTTAGAGTAGAGATTGGATTTTATGTTTTTTAGGCGAGTCAACTCTTTATTAAACCAAGGAGGCTTATTTGACATTAACGGATAGTATAACGGAACACAGTCGTTAAAAAATGACTTCATGGCATTGTAAAAAATATCCATGGCGTTAGCCATGTCAGTGCACATATAGAGATCGGACCAATTAAAATCTGATATAACATTTTTCAGCCTTCCAAAGTCCGCCCTGCGAAAGCAGTGGACCTTAGACGTTATGACTAACAAGCTCCACCATTATTAATATATTATTTCGGAGCCAAACTTTCTCTTCACTCTTTCTGCATTCAAAATATCAAACCCTATGTTGCAGGGTAGATTCTTAAATTGCATCATGATGCTCGATGAAGTTGGTGTTGATGACGATGCTGTTACAAAATGCTTGCTGATCGGCGATTGTTCCTTGCTGAATGGTATTTTTCCGAGACGAGTTGCCTCATTTTATACCCGTCAAGGAACAAATATATTCTCCCACTACCAAACACATGTGGAGTGGAAAGGGATTTAAATGAATGCATCGTCTCATATTGAAGATGTATAAAATAGCTGCGATTGGCCTGGGAGCACGCGGTTCTCGCTGTACTGGTGAGTTGTATTCCTCCTTAGTAGTCTACATTGGGACTGGCCTTTCAGGCACGATAACCAATAACCGAAATAATTGGGTGATTTACTGCAGGTGCTGGACTAATGATTTATTTGAGCTTGTGTACGGTACAGAGGCTGAAACAGAATTAATTCTGCTAAAAGCTAACAAAAAACAGCAAATATGCTGTGTTCGCCGGCTATGCATGGTCATCCGGCAAGACTCTGTGTCAGCTGTTTGGTCGGAGCGAGCTTTTGGACGATCGGGCATCGCCGTCGCCTGGTTAACTTAGTTAACCTCTTCCCCCTCTCCGGAATGAGGCCGCTTCCGGCCGACCCTATTTGGGCAATTATCCCTTTAAGCTGGGCCGCAGTTAGGTTAGGCCGAACGACAGTTACTGACCTCCTTCCCAAAATCTTTGATATTCTCCAAATTACGCTCACTCAAACGGGGTATGGAAGGGTATGGAAGGCTGAGGACATTGCGCTTCATGATGACGTTCAGGGAAGGTGAGCTAGCTACTCCTGGATCCCCTTTCTGGGCTGCGTCATGGTTGACAAATAGGGTATCGTTTACCGTGGCACTCTCGGTAAAGGTGATGAGGTAAATACCCCATATACCCCATTGTCAACACTCACGCAAGCCAAGCGACCGTTTACAATGACAATCGTCAACGTAAGTAACGCTATGCAGGTCACTTTGCTGGATCTCGCAATGTGCGAGAATGTGCGAATCTTCCAATTCTTCACCGTGTGGATTCCCCCGTTGCATTCCGCTATTACGTTATCTTCCAGCCTGAGCATGGTGTCGAGATGCGACACGGGAAAAACGGTAATCTTATTGCAGGCTGACTTAATTTTAGGAAATTTAATAATTTCATTTTAATAAATTAATTAACGGATTGTAGGATTTTAATGGAAGCTACTTTAATCGCGGTCTCGGTGGGCTCTTCCACTCACACACTTTCCAGGTCTGCATGATCTAGTATGCTAGGGTTAATGATGTTAAATTTATCAAGAGCTACTGCAAGCATTGAATTCTGCAGCTTCATTGCAATCACCCTATTTCAAGTTAATAACATCTCGTATAGGTGTCTCGTATCAATTTGGGATTCTTTAGCCGACCTCAGAAATTGATTGACATTTGTGGAAATTCTATTGATTTGGTCCTGTAGCTTGTAATTGATATTTACTTGCCTATTGTTTGCATTAATTAGTTGGTATATTGTAATGTTAGAATGAAAAATGGAAAACTACCAGGCGAGTGATAACATGGTTATTCTTGGCCTACCTAAGGTTGTCCTTGTGGACCACCCTCCCCCTAATAAGGACTGTGTCTGTATCCACAGTTTTCTCTTTACACAATGGTGAGAGTTTGTTGCCTAGTCGCCTGTTGGATTTAACTAGGACCCAACTTTGAACACCCTGTTTTGTCGGGAAGCATTTTCCCTGTTTCGTAGCTTATCTAGGGCGTGTTTTATCCTATCCTGTTTTTCGTGTTGTGGGTCATTCTCTCTTGTGGATGACCGAATGGATAGATCTGTTATATCTGGCAGTGGCCAGAAAAATTGGCTTGACGGTGTCACAAATGCCTTTATCAATTTCAAGACATCTAGCAAGCTCCACCAGAGTGGAAACGTTCCACTTGTCCGTTTGAGACTGTGGAGTGGCGGTGCGTTCGAGATGCTATCGCCGAAATGGTTTTCCTGCATGGCCAAGATGGTGTGCGAGTTCAACGATGGTTCATTGTATGAATTGGCTGGGCAATGGCAAATTTCAAGAATTTGTCAATGCACACAAGAAAATATTTTTTGTCTGTGGAGAAAATGTCTATATGTAGCACTTCTCATACCTGAGATGGGACTGGTGTTTCGCCAAGCTCATGTTTTTTGGGATGCCTATTTCACTAGCTAGCTTGGCCATTTTCGGGATGCAGTACTCTGAGTCAACGGTTGACGATCAGTAAAGATATTTATCTATCTTTTACTGCATATAAATAATGGCGTAATTTGGCCAATGCCCCAACTATGGCTAAAAGCTCTTTCGTTAGTAGCGTAATTAACCTCTCGGTCTCGAGATCATGGTAATGGGTCTTCCCTCTTGAGATAGTACCGCGCCACTGCCAAATGTCGTTAGATCGAATGCCTTTTTGTAATCGATATCTGAGAATGACATCCTCTGAAGCCATAATGTTACTCAACTTTTGGAAAGCAAGCCGTAGCTGCTCGCTAAATTGCACGTGGATATTGTTGGATATGTGCCTACTGACACTTTCATGCTCTCCTTTTAGAATGTTGGAGATGGGCCTAGCTATTGATGCAAAATCTTTAATAAAGCATCGGAAAAATCTGGCCAGGCCAAGAAACGATCTAATCTCGAATATATTTTTGGTTTCGGGAAATTCCTGAATGGCTTTGTTTTTTTTTATGAGTCGGTGGGGCACTTTTCTTGAAAAAACGTGTATTTGCGTTGAAACCCTCTTAATAACCCAATCTACGTGCCGAATGTGGGAGTTTTCGCCCTCTGAAAAAAATGATAACATCATCAACAGAGACAAAATTTGCGATCTGCTCTCGCAGAACATCGTCCATTGTTCTTTGGAAAATGCTGGCTATATTTTTTAATCCAAATGGCAATCTGCGAAACTCGTACTTTCCTCCGTTAACGGAAAAGGAATTTTTTTTCTGCCAGTGTGATCTGATGATAACCGGACTTCATGTCCAGCGTCGTGAAATACTTGGCCTTGCTTAAGTTTCCTAATATCATGGGGATGTTCGGCATGGCGTATCGGTCGGGTATTGTTTTCTCGTTCAGTTTCCAAATATCCAACACTAAACGCATTTTCCGCTTGCCAGTTTCGTCGGTGCCCTTTTTCTCTACTACCCATATTGGGTTATGGGACTTCGACTTCTGGATTATGCCATTCTTAGCAGATCTTGAATTTTGCCATTGATTTACCCTCTGCCTTTTGTTTGGGCCTGATCGATCGGATGCAGCCGGTTTCCTATTCTGGTATCCCGGGGCCAGTGATGGTTTTAGCATCTTGGGCAGTGATGGGTCAACCTTTATGGGTTCTGGCGTGTTCCAACGACGCCTTTCGCTACGTGGAGCAGAGTGTACCTGTTCCTTGTGCTGTTTAGTGAAGAGTGAATTTTTCCCAGCACCTACTTGGGGGTTTACCTGATGGGGTGCATGTTGGCGTTCTTGCGCCCTTGGAGTTTGCTTCTTATCCCTATCTTCTTGGCTCCTTGCAAACGATAATGCGAATGTGTATCTCTCGTCTTGAGTCAGTGTCAGCGCCATAGGCATGTCCTTCGGCTTTGCCGAGAAGAGAACATCCGTGAGACTGCGCTTGAGTCCTGAAATAAATTCCCGGAGTACATAATCCCGGAACTTGCCGCCGGCGTTTCGTTCGACATAGTGGCATTATTGGTGAGCAAGGTGAGCTTTTTTTCAACCTCGTCATAGTATTGCAATAGTGTGAGGCCCTGTCTGAGGGTTCCCATGTCCTGCTCGATGACGTGAATCTGACGCTTGTCACTGTATGTGATATCGAGTCGATTTATGATCGCATCGAAATTCAGCACAGTGCCAAACGAAGACAGCACGGCATCGGCCGGGCCTCTTGTTTTACTTCCAATAATAATGGCCGCCTGATAATGTCGCGAGCTATTTACATGGTTTCTGAAAATATATAATATGCGGCTAAAGCCGCTTGCCGCCAGGCAGGCACTTAACGGCGTCTAGGGGCTCGTCACAATTGACATTGTCTTTGATTTCTATTTGCTCGTAGACCTTAACCTGAGGAGCTACCGCTTGGGCGGGAGCGATGTGTACCTCATTGACTTGGGAGGCCAGATGCTGTATAGCTAGACGTTCATTTTCCCTACGCCGACTTTCCAGTGCTGCTTCTTGAACGGCATCGTTAACGGCTTCCATGCTTAATGCAGGTGTTTTTGCAGCCGTGGGTATGCTAGCGTTTAGACTTTTTGGTGTATAAGAATTGTTTTATATTCCAATACTGCTGTGAATATAGAATCGCCCTGAAGAATTAATGGCTGAATGCCCATGGAGGCAATTAGCCTGTCGAGCGGGTCTGAGCCTCCGCCTTAGCAACAAAGGAAAGAAAGAAAAATAGAAAAAAAAACAAATTATCACACCAATGCATGTGCGGCCTTATCGGGTTCGCAAAAGTGGTGTGGGGAGACAATAAAATAACCAAGACTACGAAGCTAATGTCTAGAATAAGAGTATAAGCAAAGAGATATATGTATGTATACATATATATATATATATATTTTTTTTTTTTTTCTTTATCATTTATTTACAATCTGTCTGTTTAACCAATAAGTAAATTTTATAATTAATATTAAGTTAACAGAAATAGCAGTTTTCCAATGAGCCGTGCTATTATATATAACAATTTAGAGTTTGTGGGATTTATCTATCGGGGAGATCGAGAATTTGGTATCTTTTCAGTCTTCTTACTGTTATAATGTTGTCTACTAGATTTAAGGCTACATTATTTTCGTGATTATGGAGTCTGTCGATGTATTTCTTACTAATTTTATTTATATCTGCTTTTATGGTTGGGATATTGAGATCGTTGTGAATGTTTGCATTAGATACGTAGAAAGGAGCATTGACAATTAGGCGGTAAGTTTTTAATTTGTAATGCTGAAGTATTTCAATATTCGAGCTGCTAGCAGTTCCCCAGAGCTGTATAGCATAATATAGATTTGTAGAGGTGAATTTTATTTTCTAAAGTGG
>VNJM01000424.1:0-204203 GCA_008042475.1 Drosophila kanapiae | reverse complement strand
GAAACACAACCATACTTTTGGACTTAGATGTCTACACGCAAGCGCAGAGAACAGAAAGTGAGGTTATGTTTTTGTCGCTGTTGAAAAAAGTGTATACACACACACATGTACATACATACATGCATATGTATAAGCTTGGTTTGCTTGAACCGCCTTTTTTTTAGTGTTTGGGTTAAAAGTGTACACTTACACACGCATTTGTGCAAAAACTGGCCACTTTCCTTCGCTTTCATGCACAATTTCTGCATTTATAAAGATGGTTTGTTCATTTAAAATTACCGAAATTACAAATAAATGCCTGCCTCTTCAACACATACATAAGTATGTATGTATGTATGTTCATATTTTCTATACAAGCTCACATGCGCACACTTCTAGCTGGAAACACAACCATACTTTTGGACTTAGATGTCTACACGCAAGCGCAGAGAACAGAAAGTGAGGTTATGTTTTTGTCGCTGTTGAAAAAAGTGTATACACACACACATGTACATACATACATGCATATGTATAAGCTTGGTTTGCTTGAACCGCCTTTTTTTTAGTGTTTGGGTTAAAAGTGTACACTTACACACGCATTTGTGCAAAAACTGGCCACTTTCCTTCGCTTTCATGCACAATTTCTGCATTTATAAAGATAGTTTGTGCAAATAAAATTACCGAAACTAGAAATAGATGCCTGCCTTTTCAACACATACATAAGTATGTATGTATGTATGTACATATTTTCTATACAAACACACACTCCTATCTCGAAACACAACCATACTTTTGGACTTAGATGTCTACACGCAAGCGCAGAGAACAGAAAGTGAGGTTATGTTTTTGTCGCTGTTGAAAAAAGTGTATACACACACACATGTACATACATACATGCATATGTATAAGCTTGGTTTGCTTGAACCGCCTTTTTTTTAGTGTTTGGGTTAAAAGTGTACACTTACACACGCATTTGTGCAAAAACTGGCCACTTTCCTTCGCTTTCATGCACAATTTCTGCATTTATAAAGATGGTTTGTTCATTTAAAATTACCGAAATTACAAATAAATGCCTGCCTCTTCAACACATACATAAGTATGTATGTATGTATGTTCATATTTTCTATACAAGCTCACATGCGCACACTTCTAGCTGGAAACACAACCATACTTTTGGACTTAGATGTCTACACGCAAGCGCAGAGAACAGAAAGTGAGGTTATGTTTTTGTCGCTGTTGAGACAAGTGTATACACACACACATACACATACACATATACATGCACACACTCCTAACTGGAAACACAACCATACTTTTGGACTTTATTGTACACACGCATGCGCAGGGAACACAAAGTGTGGTTATGTTTTTGTCGCTGTTCAACCTGGCTTGCAATTTGATTTTAATTTAGCTTTTCAGTAAAGGTTAAGTAAAGAATATGAAATAATATAATAAATATATGATGTAATATTTTATTTTCAGGCATAAACTATAGTTGCAACCACCCATGAAGACTCCACGAATGGCATTCAGAAGCGATTCATCATCTGTCACAATGTTGATGAATTAAATTTGCCAAAAAAGCGACATCTCTCGAGGCATGGGGTTCCTTCCTACACACATGTAAGTACAGACAGGCACACGGTGCAGGCCATGTGCAGTTCCCCGATGGTGGCTCTTCCGTCTCCGAGTGACCACAAATTGAAATTGACCCTAGACGCCGGCCGAGGGACTCTGAAATCGAAATCAGAATCAGTAACAGAGACAGGGACAGAGACAGAAACAGAATCTGAATCCAAATCCGAGCTGGAGCCGGGACATTTGTATGCAAATTCGGTGATTGCTCTCCGCAGAGCCACAGATGTGCGCCGGGCCGGTCAGTTGGTAGGGCAGCGTCGAATAACCACAGGCAAGACGGTAGGAGCGACCACACAATAAATGGGCATAAATTACACGACCCGAAGGCGGAGCCACCACAGACTGTGGCGGTGGATGTGGACGTGGACTCTGGGATATGGCGGCGGCTCCAAAATTGATCATTTCTCCTTGGGATGTGGCTGTGGCTGTGGCTGCGGCTGCGGCTGATGATGGAGTTGGAGCTGGCGCCATCGGAGTGCGGCGTTGCCACTTGAATTTTTGATTTAACAAATGCTCATTTGTAAAACGGCCAGAGCAGCAGCTCCTCCTCCGCCTGCTCCTCCTCATCCATTTCCAGCTCCAACCAAAAATTCAAATGCATACACAGAGCGGCAGAGAGAGGAAGCAGGCCCAGATCGAAGGCACAAGCTTTTGCCCAACTGCCAAACTGGCAACAATAATAATGTCACGTTTATCGTGTGCAGCTAATTACTAACAAAAAGATAGTTTGTAATCCTACACAGCGAATGGCGGAGACCCAAAAGACAGAACTTGGCCACAAGAGTTGGCCAAGCGTGGCCGAAAAGCGCCTCCAGGACGTAAGACAACAACAGACCACCACCGCCATCACCAGTAGCCAGCCTGTATTTTTTGTTAAGCGAGCAAAGTTTGCTAGCCAAGCTGAGACGGGAATGGGAATGGAAGGGAAAGCAAAGCAAAGGCAGGCCAGCAAACTTGGCCAAAACATGTGCTGCTGCTGCTGCTCTGCAATCTTGGGCCTGGAGTTTTCGGGCATTAGCACACGCCTGAGTGTCTTAGCCATCAAAACACACTCCCCGAGCGCTGTGCTTTTGCATATTGGCCAACAGATGCTACGGCTCCGAACTTAACATCAGCCGCTTTGGGGGATTAGGCCAAGGCGCTCCTTCCTCCCAAAACTCACCCCTTTTTTGGGTTGTTAAACAATATAAATATATTTTTCGGTATAAATCTTGTGCCGTTTCTCAACAATGTGCAAAAGAAATACAAAAAAAAAACAAACAAACAACAAGAAAGACCTGCTCCTTATCATATCATGAAGTCAAGTGATTGAGCAAGTGAACATTTTTTTTCTTTTTTGGTTATCATCTCTCACTCATTACACAGTCAGAAAATGTTACAATATTTATGTATATGCGTGGAAAACAGTATCAAAGCCTTCTGTTTTTTATAGTTATTTTTATTTATTATATTTATTAAAGTAAATCACAAGTCGGGCGCATAAATTGACGGCTGCTGGTAGTCCCTTTTTTTCTGCCTTACAATTTCTATATCTCAATGGGGAAGGAAGTTCCAAAAAAATGCTTTGATACTGTTTTGTTTGAAGTTCTTTTTTTTTGCTTTTTTTTTTCTTTTTCTTTTCTTTTCTTTTTTATAAATAATATTTTTTTGTATGGTTTTTTACCATTTTGTCTGTGTAAACAAATCTTTCGCTCGATTCCTTATTCCTGCCTACTAAATCGAATAATATCGCTTTGCTTTTTGAGACTCTCGAGTTGAAGGGGGCTGTGGCAGCCAAGGAGGAGCTCTCTCTCCCTCACTGCGTTCCCGTGGGCGTGCCAGTGCCGGTGACCACGCCGCCACCGCCAAACGATAGGAGATCAGCCTGATCCGGCTTATCGCGCGTCGCATGATACGCCTCGCGCTCTCGATCCGGAAACTTGGTGGGCAGATTCGGTGAATGCAGATTGACCTTGGCCTCGAACCGTACGCCGGCCACCTCAACCTCATAGTGACCGGATAGGATATATTCATTGGTCACCGGCAGCTCGCCGCCCGCCTCGTCAAAGTTGCGCACGAAGCCGAGACAGACCTGCTTCTCGAACGTATAGCCATAGCCGGTGGTTGTGGTCATGCCCACATAGACGCCGTCGCGGTAAATGGGCTCGCCGCCCCAGCACCACATGTCCACCTCGTGGTCGTGGTCGTTCAGCAATAGCTGAACATACATACGCTTCACGCCCTCCTCGCGCTGTTTCAGCAAGGCGCTGCGCCCGATAAAGTCGATGGGTTTCTGCGTAAGAAAAGGAGAAAGCGTAATCAGGAATATTGGGGATTCCCAGGGAACTTCCAAGAACTCACATTGAATTTGACGCGCCAACTGCGACCGCACTCCAGCGGCGTGGTGAAGGTGTCCAGATCCTGGCCCCAGAAGGCATAGAACTTCTCGATGCGCAGGGCACGCGTGGCATAGTAACCTACAAAATATTATTAATGAAATCTCAAAATAGATAACTTAATACGAGAAGTGGCACCTGCATGCTGGATATTGAACTTCTGGCCCGCCTGATACATCCTGGAGTACACATGCAGCGCATATTCGTTGGGAATATAGAGAACATAGCCCAGTTCGCCAGTGTGGGTGATGTTTAGCACTCGAATGCCGTCCGCCAGGCCCACATCCAGTTCCTGAAAGGAGTCAAGAACGCCTTAGATCGAGGAGGATCCTGCTAACTACTCACCTTGTAGGTGAAGAAGGGAAAGCTCTTGGGCGTGAGATCCGTGTCGGTGAGCTCGGATAGGAGGATGCGCGAATATGGTCCCAGAATGCAGATGGCCGTGTACATGGAGGTCACATCGGCCACATTCACCTTGGCCCTCAGATGGTCCGGCATGTGTTTGCGTATCCAGCACATGGAGCGAGTCTGCTGAATGGTCGGCGCAATCATCATGTAGCTGCAGGAGAGGAGATACAGCTTTTAATGCCTCAATAAGGAAGGAAGGATTAATCAATGACTACGCACTGTCGCTCTGAAAGACGGGCCAGGGAGCAATCGTTCTCGTAGCCACCGTTCGGATTCTGCATGCCTGTGTGTATAATGGAGCCCACGGCCACATCCACATCGTTGGAGCACAGATATTGCAGTAGATCCACCACCTCGTTGCCCTTTGACCAGAAATCGTATTTGGTAAAGGAGCTATAGTCCGCAATGCCTATACGTTCGCGGCAGGCTCGATATTCGGAGGCCACATGGTCGAACCAAGGCGGCTTGCCAAAGGTCCGCGTCTGGGCAATGCGGAAGCGCGGCAAACCGAACTCGTCTGTGGGCAAGGCAAGAGCGATATTTATAGTTTCTTCAAATTGTAACTAGTTTACGAGCAAGCACGTGCTTGTTAGGGTTAGGTGTTGCTATAATATAAAGTATAGGGTATAGAATGCGAGGAAATTAACTACTGGCGTTATGTGAGTACAGACTATATGAACAGTTCCCAAAGCCAGGGATTTATTTGGTTTAAAACGATCAAGTAAGGCTAAAAATGTTACTTCAAAAAACTCTGTTGCAATTGCTTATGGATATGGTTAGTATACTGTATATTGACTCAGTATATTGAGCTGTAGCCATAATTAATTCCAACTAAAATCTACCCATTGAAGTACTTTAACTACGTGTCTTTTATAATATAATATAATCTAGTTATATAAAAGTGTCTAATTTTTGTTCTTCCTGTTTTACTCCGTGTTAAATTCGAGTGTTTTAAAAAACTCAATTCACATGGTTCCAAAAATTAATGCTACAAAGTCTAATAGCTGTGAGTTTTAAATTCAGTTGTGAGATTTTGTGTCATTCGATTTTTGGGAGCATATTCACAAGAATTGTAATTCGGTTTGTTATTCATCGGCTACAGATTAGAGATGGCATATATCATACTTGATATAAGTAAATATTATATATAGAAATATAATCTTATATATAGACTCTATAGCTTATATCTTATATCGTTTATATCTTATATAAAAGTATGTTACTATAGTCTAAGGTTTATTTATGAGATTGTACAGGGTATTAATTCGTGGATCTAAGGAATTTAATTATTTGGGGCGCTTTGCTGTAGGATAGTATTTTATTTATGGTTTGCTTAAGGAATTTGAATTTATTTTCTTGGTGGAGACGCGTTTTTTTTATTATAAAGCTATGGTTTGATCCTGGAAGCATCATTTCATGTTATATATAAATAGGCAATTTAACATATCGATATTTGATCGATAAATCGATATTTTGCTTGATATATCGTATCGATTTTCGTGTGAGCATAAACTTAGTTTAAACTTTTAATGATAAAAATATACACAAAGAGGTTTAAAGGTGTTAAAAATATGATTCATAAAAAGAGAAAACTAAACTAAAGAAAATTCAGATATTAACCCCATTAATATCCCTAATGTTAATATAGATACTGTATTAAACTTAACGATATTCTCTATATGATGTAGGATATAGTATAAAGATATTCTCACCTTGCTTGTCCTGCTGGTCAAAATAGTTCGGCCGCTCGTATCCCATCGACTGGCCAAAGACGGCGCCCGCCTCCTTCAGCTGGGGATAGATGGGCGACATGCGCAGATTCCGGCCCGTTTGGAACTCCTCGAAGGGATAATTGATCTCGAAGTGCTTGCCGGGCGCCTCCTTGCAGCGATCGCGCAGAAACTTCCGATTGTTGTGCAGCCCCAGGAAGCGGCTAATATCGAGAATGTGCAGATCCAGATACGTTGATCCCTTGGTTATCAGATCGGTGAGCACGCGCCCAATGCCACCCGATGCCGATACGCCCATCGTCTTGTTGCCGGCGGCCACATAGTAGTTCTGGATTTCGGGCGCCTCGCCCAGTATCCATTTGCAGTCGGGCGAGAAGACCTGCAGCGAGTTGGTCAGCCGATCGAGAGTCGCCGACCGGAAAGCGGGCACGCGGAGCAGCAGGGCATCGAGCAGCTCATGGAAGTGATCCCAGTCGGGCGGATGCTGTCTGGCCGTCTGCGACAGCGGTATCACGCCGTCCTCGTACACCATCTTGGCCTCGCGCTCGAAGCCACCGGCCAGAATATGGCCCTCGCACTCCCTGAAGAAGATGCGTCCGTCAAAGTCTCTTACGAACGGTGTGTCCGGACTCAAGCCCTCGATGGGACGTGTGTGCAGATAATGGTGCTCCACCGCCTTCAGCGGCACCTTCACCACCGGCTTGGACAGGGTGCCCACTTCGCGGGCCCAAAAGCCGGTACAATTGACAAAGTAATCGCACTGGACATCGCCAGCGGTTGTCTCCACGCCACGCACCTTTCCATGCTCGCTGTGGATCTTCTTGATGGCACAGTGCTCGACGACACGGACGCCCAACCGCTGGGCCTCCGTCAGGTAGGCCTGACACACCAGCATCGGATCACAGACTCCGTCCTCGGGTATCCACAGGCCGCCCTCGATGCCGTCCAGCGAAAGGAGATCGCAGTGGTCGCGGCACTGTTCCGGCGACAGGATCTCGCAGCGCATGCCCCAGGCCACGGCCTGGGACTTCATCCGATTGAAGGCGGTCATCCGGTCCCAGCTGCGGGCCAAATTCAGGCTACCAACTTGCCGCCAACCTGTGGGCAGGCCCTGCTCCGCCAGCCGCTTGATCAGATCGATGGAGTACTCGGCCAGCTTCAGTTCCGTGTAGCTTGGCTCGAAGCGCCCGGCCAGACCGCAGGCCGTCCACGGCAGCTCGCCGCCGACGCGATCCTGCTCCACGACCAGCGTCTCGCCGCCCCAGCCGCTCAGGGCCAGGTGATAGGCCACCGAGGCGCCGGTGATGCCGCCGCCGCAGATCACGACCCGGGCCTTTGATGGCAGTTGACCGGCCAGCTCCTCGCTGAGATCGGGTGCCTGCTGGGGCTGGAACTTGCGCTTTCGCAGCAGCGGCTCGTCCGCGGCCGCCGACGCATCCGACAGCTGACGCCGTGTGCCCGCGGGCAGAAGCCATCTACTAGCTGCTACGCCGCACCGCCGGCCGCCCACGTCCAGGAGTTTCATCATCTTGTCTCCCGCAGAGCCTCGGAATCATAAGCAAGTTGGGGAATCTCAACGAATCTCGCTATGGATCCTACGTATCACAGCAGGTATGGGATTCCAATTAAAAGTAAATATAAAACAGTAATAAGAAGCTAGCAGTGTGCCAAAAACTGGCTAAAATTGCCACAAAAAGGAGGGGATTTCTCCTCTGTGCGAACTGGTCACACTAAAATAGCTTCCACTTAATTAAGACAACAACCATTTTCGCTCTCACCATCCACTTAGTTTTGCTCGAACCATTACTATTAGCCAAGAAAAACACCAAGTGAACAAATTATCGCTGCCTTTGAAATCAAGAATTGCGAAAGAAAAATTTAAATAAAATATACGAAATCAGTCATGTTTTTACACTGCATAGTCAAAATGTTGATTTTATAAACATTTTGATTTTGTACTGTGGAAACAAGACTGTGTCTTACATCTTCCGGAACCAAGAAAATAATAATCGAAAATTGTGAAAAGTGCGAACAAGGATTTAATTTTTATCAGTTATGTTTTCAAGGCCATTATCAAAATGTTGATTTTATAAACATTTTGATTTTGGACTTTGGAAAGAGGACTGTGTCTTACATCTTCCGAAACCAAGAAAATAATCGAAAATTGTGAAAAGTGCGAACAAGGATTTAATATTCATCAGTTATGTTTTCACATTTCATTTTCAAAATGTTGATTTTATAAACATTTTGATTTTGGACTGTGGAAACAGGACTGTGTCTTACATCTTCCGGAACCAAGAAAATAATAATCGAAAATTGTCAAAAGTGCGAATAAGGATTTAATTTTCATCAGTTATGTTTTCAAGGACATTATCAAGATGTTGATTTTAAAAACATTTTGATTTTGGACTGTGGAAACAGGACTGTGTCTTACATCTTCCGGAACCAAGAAAATAATAATCGAAAATAGTGAAAAGTGCGAACAAGGATTTAATATTCATCAGTCATGTTTTTACAAGTGCATATTCAAAATGTTGATTTTATAAACATTTTGATTTTGGACTGTGGAAACAGGACTGTGTCTTACATCTTCCGGAACCAAGAAAATAATAATCGAAAATTGTGAAAAGTGCGAATAAGGATTTCATTTACATCAGTTATATTTTCAAGACCATTATCAAGATGTTGATTTTATAATCATTTTGATTTTGGCCTTTGGAAACAGAACTGGTTCAGACATCTAAGGAATCCAATAATAATCAAAGACAATGAAAAGTGCAAACAAGGATTGAATTTTCATCAGTTATGTTTTCATAGGCCATTATCAAGATGTTGATTTTATAATCATTTTGACCACGAACAGTACCTCAAGTGGGCACTCCTCCCTTGAAAATTGTTGAAAAAATGCACAAAAAAAAGGAACACTCACTGAACATAATTAAACTTAAAAACCTTGAAAGTGAAAGAAAAGGAAACCACCGATAATGTGTTGCCAACAAATTAATAAAAACAGCGGTTTTCTTTTGAAGATTTATTTCCAATAACCACCAAAAACATCCAGTAACTTCTTAGTTTTTCTATTTTTTTAATTTTTCGCACTTTTTTGTTCTTTGTTTTTGACTTATTTTGTTTACAATTTCTGCCGCACCGCAAAGAGAGATATCTTTGACGGATAATGTGTGTGGGTTTATTTTTGACTGCCTCTTTGTCAGCTTTCTTTATATATATTCAATAAAAACCAATAAACGCAATCATAACAATCGAGGGAGTCCAGCTAAATGTATCTGTATTCATATTCTTGGATTTACATATACATACATACATATATATAATTAAATATATATATATATACATATATAATGTTGCATAGTGCGGGTTTCTATTGTATTCCCTTTCGTATTAACACTTGGTAGGATCCATTACAGCTGAACTAATTTTTACAAGGTCCGAATTGTCGTCGTGCTTGGGGGACTTGTTCTTTATTTTCTTTTCCTTATTTACTTTTTTTTTATTAATTAAGTAAGCATTTTCGCTCAAAACTTAATTTAAATCCATTAATTAATTGCCCTTTGTGGAGGGAGCTTCGTGAAAACAAAAATATGTGTTTTTTTTTTTGTTTGATTTTCTTTTGAAGGGGAAAACAAGATCAGATGCGGAATAGAATTTATTGCAATTGAATTCATACACGCTCTCTGGCGCAATCATCATAATCATAATATAAGGATAATAATAATAGTGTAATATATATAGTATAGTATATAATCATAAGTTCATACGCAGCATTATTTAATATAAGTTAATTTCCACGCTCCGCCGACTGTTTATTTTTGGTTCCATCCATCCATCCATCCATCCGTCCGTCCATCCATCGTGCGACCTCTTTAAACTATAGATATAACATTATTTTTTTCTTTTCGTAATCATACTTATACAGCAGGTGGTTTTTCTGCGTAATACGTGATCGATAGATACGATACGTTAGAGAGTAGATACATTTAGATGACGCCTATACTCATTATATGGGGGGATTTCAGCTCTCTCACAGAATTACAAACTAGATCAATGTGGCCCCTAGTGTGGGTTACTACATCATCATGCATTTATCCTGTAACAGTTTCGCTCTAGCGCTTCTTCTCCATATTTCGACTTAAACTTAATTAGATCCGACAATAACCGAACAAAAATTCTTTCATTCTTTTGTCTTAATTTAAATTAAAGTTTAAAAAAATTTCTTTAATAAAAAAACCAACAAAAAAAAAGTGGACACATTTTTCTAAGTGTGGTTAGACAATACCTGGCAATTGGACAGCAAACTTGCTTGAATTGAATTTAAAAAATGGAAATTACTTGCATTTTTTTCACAGATAACTTTTGACACTTTTGTGGACAAGAGATTTCTAAGGATTTTGTATTATATAATGTAGTTATACATATACAGCTAAGGTCAAGTTTGTGATCATAATTAACAACAAGAAAAAAAGTATTTAAAATGTTTATTTTTCCTACCACCAAGTGGCGCCATCTGACGGAAACTATGTAGATTTTACGCGCATGTATAAACATGTCGGAACAGGACGATTTCCCTTGCATTCCTTTTTTTGCGGCTTCCTTGATTAAGCTTTTCCCCCGTGAAAGTTTTGCTGCCAATTGCCAGGATGTGTCGGGCATGTGGGTGTGTGTGTGTTGGGTGTGTGCCAGAATTAAGGGCTTTTCGACTAAGAGGCTAGGCCTCTATCTAATGTATACATTATACATGCGAATAAATAAATTAGTTGCTCTTAGATTTCAGTTAGACGATGTTCATTTCACTTCTTTTTTTATGTTTTCTTATCTTTCTTTGTTTTTGTTTTTGGTTAACATTTGGATTGGCACATTATATTACATATCATACAAAGCTTCGCATTCGTTTCTCTCCTTAACCACAAGTTCAACCTTGTCCGCGTGTTATCCTTTTTTGTTTTTTTTTTTTTTTTAATTTTGAACGGGGGAAAAGAGCGAAATGAAGAGCAGTTTTGGGTAAGGCGAAAGTATTGGGGGCACTGAACCTAAAGCGGCACGCCATCGATAAAAAAAAAATAAGGTTTAGACTTAGGTTGTTCGTTTAAAGTTCGTGTAATAAAATGTAACCGCTTATCACATTCATAGAACTTGATCAATTCTCTAAATACATCATTAGTCGTATGCGTAGGTTAAATATAGTACATAATTTAGTACAGTTACCTTGTATGAGTTAACTAAATGTTTTCGTTTCCGTAATAGCACAGTGTAAACGCTTCTTCTCCGTCTTCGATCGTTTTCTTTTAGGGCACATTCTTTCGAGTTTCAAATTTAAATTCAATTTCAAAACGAAACGGAAAATAAACAAACGTTTTCAACATTTTCATTGTATGGAGTTCATCCCGTCTTCTCTTTGCCTTCTCCTATTCGTTCCCTCATTTTAGATGTTAAGCTTTCGTTTTTAGTTAATATTTTATTTTGTATTTGTTTTTTTTTTTTGTAATTTGTATTCCTTTTTCTTTTCTATTTTTTTTTTTGTTTTTATTCTTGTTTTTTTTGTTCTTTGCAACAACTACAATACATGCAAACAGCAATTTTTGGAGTGCAACATAAACGGTCTGACATTTTGAAACAGAATCTATCTTAAGTTCTTGTTGTATCGCTTACTTTTTGGTATATATATTCATATTCACTAGATCTATTTATTATGTATGTATGTAGTAGGTTCTTTCTTGTGTGTAGGTTTTTTTCTCCGTGTGTATCTCTATTTTTTGGCTACTCTTTTTTTTTTTGGTTTGTAAAATTCTTGTTTTTGTCAAAAAATAGAAATCAGAAAGTTTACATTTCATGTAAGGTTAAACGTTAAACAATAGTGTTTAGTTCGATTCTCCGATCTTTTTCAAATAAATCGTAGTGTGTCCGTGTGTTCGGTGTTGTCTCTGTTTTGTCCAAGTGTTTGAGAGAGAGTGTCTGTCTGTCTGTGTGGCTTAGTGCTCGTACATATATAACTGCCGGTAGGGGTGTTTCATTGTTTGAATTACACATTTAATACTTAGGTATTTTTTGTTAATAACATTTACTTTATAAACTATTTCCATCGCTTCATCGTTCAATGACTTGTGAATGCTGTTGGGGGATCTCCTAAGCCTTCTAGCTTCTTGTTTTCTCCTTCTCTCTAGGTTTCAGTGGAGCTTTTCTCTGGATTTTTGGTTATATATATATATGTATATATATATAATTTTTTTCTTTGCAAAATAAATGCTCTTGATTTTTGTATCTTTCTCTGGAGAAAAAAAAATAACACCGCCTCCCAGGACATAGACTAGACTCTGAATATACATTAAGATCTTCCTTCTGTCTGAGAGTTTGTGTGGTTACTTTTGTGGGATCCTTTTTGGTTAGTTACTCGGTATTACTGGCATTACTCTGGTTAATGTTGTTTTCGGCTTACTGGTTAGTTTTTATTTTGCTAAGCTATTAGGTGGAGAATCGGAAACTCATGTAAGTAGTTCACTTGAAACGTACGATTATATTCTGGGACAGAATGACTGTGTGTGTGTGTGTTGTGTGTGAATGGTGTGTTATGATGTGTGTGGTGGATGCGTACTAGGGCCAGTTTTGGTTGAAATATTTCACTTTTAGTGCCAAAAAAATACCAGAAAACCCTCAAAATATACTGATTATATTTTAGCATTTTACAATGCATATTTTTTGTTGTTTGTAAGCTTCTTTAATTTGCCTGTTATTTACAAAGTTTTGTAATAAACCATAAATACCAAAGAAGTATATGCTCTGAAATTCTTTTTCATTTATAAAAACTTTAAAGAAATTAACTGGGTAACAAAAAAAATGTCTCCAGAGTTCCTAGGATTTTCTTTGGTATTTTTTCAGTTTTTTGCGACCGTGAAATATAGTTTTCCAACTGGCCCCTGCCATATATAGCTCTGAAACGCACTGTTTTAGTGGTCTAAATGTATCGGTGTACCGTTATTGTGTTATTAGCACAAAAATACCTATCAAGTTTTTAGGTATTCATATTTTTTTTTTTATTTTTACATTTTTCTTTTTAAATTTTTTTTTCGGATTTTTTCTTGTTATTTCAAAATAAATTACCAAGGTAGGGAAAGGGGGGAGCGGGGGTATTCGAGAGGGATAAAATATTCTCCTTACGAGTGTCTGCATAAAATACCGTCATCATCATTCATTCATCTATTTAACTCATCTCTTTATCGCGATCATCGCGCAGAACCTTAAATAAATATAAAGCACAAAGTGTTGACTTTCCAGTTGTTTTTTTCGACTTCTAGTTGATAAGTTATATATATATATGCCTTTCGCGGAGCATATATATACACATAAATATAATTTATATATATATATAAGTAAAGTTAATCCTTTTCAAGATGCGGATGTGGGTGTGAGGAGGAGTGTATAGGGTTAAGCATCTTAATTCTTAAATAAATTCCCAAAACATCATTCCTGCGATGATGCACATCGTTTTCTCTGTTTTTTCTTTTCTTTTCATAAATATATTTTTGGTATGTCGCGGTGCTCCTCGATTTCTTTCTTCATTTCTTTTGTTTTTGGTTTAAATTTTCGAGCCTTCGATTTAACGAGAATCTTAGGCATAAAACTCCGTTTTTCCTTGCGTCTTATAGGCCTCCTCCTCGATTTTGTACATGTCCATAAGCTAGTTTTTGGAAGCGTTGATGGTGACAGCGGGCGGGCAGCGTGATAAACAAAATACAAAACATAGTTTTTCGCAAAAGTAAACAAATTTGTTTCGTGTGTGTGTGTGAAATGGGCGTGTGTGTGTGTGTGTGTGTTGGAAAGAGAGAAATAGAGAGAGAAAGAGCGAGAGAAAAGAGAAATTTCGTTTAGTTTTTCTTGGTTACTTTTTTATGACATTTTTCTTTAAGGTTAGGGCGGGCGACACAGCAAACGATAAATGACAAGGCGTTTTATTTGGGTGGGGGCGTGGCAAATAGGGTGTTAGACAGAGACGGGGGTGAAACAGAGAGACAGATACAAAGACAGAGAGACAGAGAGACAGAGAGAGAGAGAGAGAGAGAGAGGGAGCTAAAAAGTAGTTCGATAGTTCAGCTGCGATCTGGAATACTCTAGGTTAAACAGGATTTGAGCCAAGATCTTAACTATATATATAAACACATAGGGTGGGGAATAGGTTGAAGAGGATCAGGGAATCGAATATCAAGTGGCAAAGAGGCTGGAGACACAGAGCACACATATAACTAAGTCTTGGAAAAAGCACAGAAAAGCAAATTAAATCGAAATATTGAAATATGTAAACCATAAATGATGGCAGTCTGGAAATTAAAGTGTGGAAATTGTAGGTAAAATATTCGATTATCTATGGATATATAATCTGAATCATTTTTAAAAAAATAGTTAGTTCCACACTGAAATTTGCCGCAAAGCTAACATAAAAGTCGGGGGGGATCCTTCTACAAGTGCTCGGCGAGGATCAAAACTAGTTTGGAGGGATAATTCGGGGAGCAACATGGTGAGTCATGAATCAAAATGAACAAGTACCAATAAATATATATATAGTATATATATATAAAATACATATATAAGGAAGTAGTAGTAGATAATTACATCTTAGCAGTTAGTGTGAAAGATTAGCAGCTACTTGACTGATCGATTACTTTCAGGTTAGTACGGATGGGTAACGGTTTCGGTTAGGTTGGGTTTTTGTTCGTTATCGGTTACTTGGTTATTTGTATTATTTGTTTATCGGTTTATCGGAAGATGCATTCCCAGTCGATAGGCCCTCTCTCTCTCACTCTCACTCTCTCTCGCTTTCATTCTCTCTTTCTCTTTCTCTCTCTCTGTCGCTCTCTGTCTGTCATTTTATCAATCGTTTGGGAGATGCATTTCTTCGTCTTAGTTTCAGTTGTAGCTTGCTTTCATTTCTGGTTTCTCAGTTATCAGTTATCGGTTATTGTTTATATCGGGGTTTTATCGGTTTTTTCTTTTTTTCTTTCTTTTTTTTTGTTTTGTTTATCGTTTACGGTTTATCGCCCTCTAGCTCTCTATACAGGTTGTGGTTGATGTCTAAAGTACAGTCTCAATACTGGTTATAGTGTCGGTCTGCGGCCGAGTTTCGTTCAGTACCTTTTGCACATCGGTACTGAATTCCTCGACTTGCTTCGAGTGCGCCAGCTTCAGCTTCTCCATGGCGCGTCCCTGCTTGACGCCGATTTGCTGTAAAAGTATTTGAATAATAATAATAAATAATTAGAAGTTAAAGGGCAGCCGGAACGCACCTTCTTCTCCTCCATAAACCGCTTGACATTGTTCTGACGCTTCTCGCGCAGCCGCCGATCCTTCTCGTTCTTGGTCTTCAGCGTCTTGTCGTTCTGCACCTCCTTGGCGGTGTCCGCCGAGGTCTTGGCCTGCTTGGCATTCAGATCCTTGACATCCCTGGCAATCGCAAAGAAAACAAGTTAAGTTTTACCTTGACAGTTGCCCGAAGAGACTAAGAGACTGGTTTCCTCACCTGGCATGACGATCCTCGAGCTGCTTGATCTGCGCCGCCTGCACGGTTAGCATGAGAGCCTTCATGGCATCCTGCGAGTCCTGGACATGCTGACGGAGCATGTCCCACTCCTCCTTGCGGTGGCGGGCAATCATGTCGGTCCACTGCTTGGTCTGATCGTTGATGGCGTTCTTGATGTTGGCATCGTTCCGGATATCGTCCTTGCTCTTGCCCTTGATCAGCTTATCGATGGCCGCATTCTGGGTCTTTTGCACCGAGGTGCGCTCCTTGGCATGCTTCTTGCGCAGAGTGTCTAGCTCCTTGATCTGCTTCTTGCCCACCTTCTGGAAGCCCTTCTCCTGGCGCAACGACTCCAGGGTAACCGGCTCAAAGACCAGCGGCGGCTCCTTTTTCTCCTCCTCCTTGGCCTTGCCAGCATCCCGAGCGGCACCGCCGCTCTGCTCCTCAATGCCCAAGGCCTTCATCTGTTCGTTCTGCTGCTTGGCAGCGCCCGCGAATCCACGCGGATCCGACAGCATGGCCATAAAGTCCTCGAAGCCATCGGGCACATAGATCTTCAGCTCGATATTGACGAACAGCATGGGCAGGGACATGGGAAAATTGGCCTCCGTACGGAGCGAGACATGCCGATAGCCCGCTTGCAGGCCATCCAGCGGCAGGATCCGCTGACCAATCATCTTGCCGCTCTCCTCATAAACGCCGAACCTTAGCACAGCCAAATCGGGCAGCACTACCTTACGGAACACGAACGCATCCTCGTTGTACACCGGATTCAGGCCATTGTTGGGCACCAAACGCGTGCGGAACTCCTTCTTCACCGTGTCCGAGGGCAGGCCGAACATGTCCACCTCCACGTAGGTGCCAACCTTTTTGTCCGACAAGAACTGACCGGCTATTACCTTTACGGAGCACTGGGCGGCAATGACACCATCCACGGGGGCATCGGCGAACGGATCAAAGTCCTTGTCCGCTCGCCGCATAAAGTCCGGCTTGAGCAGGTAACCGCAGCCGCCGTTATACTCGAACTTGCCTTGGTTGAGCTGCATGGGCAGATCGGAGGACTGGAAGTTGAGGGAGACCATCTGGCAGCCGGCATTCCAGAACACCTGCGGCATGTAGTTCGAGGAGTCCGCCCGCGTGCCCTTCGGATAGATGCGCGACATCTGGCGCTTGTTGTAATTGACGAATTCGATGGAGCTCTGCTTCAGATAGTTCATGCCCGCCGATTCCGCGAACGAGGACATGTTGTGGGCAATGTTCTTCTCTATTTGGGGGTGTGGAAAGAGTGTTAAAGCGGTTAATCTGTGTACTTTTCCTAGTTAGCGGGCGCATCCTTACCAATTGCCTTGTCAAAGCCCTGGAACTTGATGGGCTGCGCATAATTGACCATGGATGAGAGCCAGGGATGTACATTGGTGGTGGAGCCGCTGTAATTAGCAGCAGCGGCCTCGGCCTCGGCCCCACCACCGCCCTCGGCGGCACCCTCCGTGGCAGCTGCGGCCTCGGGTGCTGGTGCTGGGGCGGCCGCTGCCTCCGGCGGCTTGCCGGCACTCGCATCCTCCTCCGGATCATCGTCGGTCTTCAGTTCGCCCTTCAGCCACAATTCCAGCTCGACCTTCTCCACCTCGGGCTTCATGCGCTTGTTCTTGATGAGGATCTTACGCTTGAGCTTGCACGGCGGCGGCAAAGGAAGTCCGGGATCCAGCTGGATAATGAAGATTAGTTTATGTTTATATATTCGCCATCTTTTTAGAGAAGCCTGCACACTCACCGGATGATCCGAAAGCGGCTCCTTAAGCAGCAGGTCGCCAAAGAAGTCATCACAGTATTTGGCCAGCTTGTATTGCTGGGCGCGGTTGCAGTGATTCTCAAAGGACAGGATCACCGGATACTCCGAGGACACGAAGGCGCAGTCCGCAATCGCTTGGATGCAGTCCTGTAAAGAATTTCAATTATTTATTGATTTATTTAGACGCAGAGGAAAGGTAATCAAGGTTGTGGGTCCCAAATAAAAAGATTATCCACCTTGAATAGAATTTCCGTGCAGTAGGCATGACCGTGGGTAACTATGGGCTCCTCATCCTCGCCCTTGCCATTCCAGCAGTCCAGCTCCACACAGCGACAGCCGGCGAGCAGCGTCTGGCGGTACATCTCCACGGAGCTCTTGCCACCGATCTGGCGGCCGGACAAGTAGGTATTATGCGAGCTATTGATGTAGTAGTGGGCCAGCGGCTGGTCCATCTCCATGTAGAAGTCCAGACGGTCCAGGAATACGGGTGCATTCTCATCGGACATTAGATAGCGCTTGAAGCCGTCCAGCGAGAGTTGCACTACAAATATAATTATTTATTTAAGATAACAAATATATTTAAGGATTTCTTTTTGTATATTTTTACCGCTCTTCTTTTTCTCCTCATCCAGTTCGTAGTCGTTGATGATCTCCGTGCATCGCTTCTCCTCGTAGAGTGGAAACAGGATCTCGTTCATGCGCGGATCGCGTTGCTTGTCATTCATAAACTGAATGAACTGCTCCAGACTAATGAAGTCCTGCTTTCCCTTGGTGCTGTCATTAGTAATACTCTCATTAAATCCAATCTAACTGAATCCAAACTAATAGAAGACACTCACATGGAGGTAAATAGCTCCTCGATATCGTTGCGGGGACACACTTTGTGGTACAGGGCATAGAACTTGTCAAAGGTAAACTGCTCCTTGGTCATCGTGGCGTTCTTGTCGTCGGGGAGGCCAGCATCCTTGATGCAAGTGTACACCAGCTTCTCGGTTTTGCCAGAGGCAAAGGTCTTGGCCAGCGTTTTGACTGGAATTTTGCCGCTTTTTTCAACGCAGTAACTCAATCGCATCCAACTATGTTTATTTTTAGTTTTCGCGAAGGAAAGAGGAGAAGGGTCAGGGTCAGTAATTGCATTTCATTTTGTTTTTTTTTTCTTTCTTTTTTTTTTGTTCTAGAAAGTTCTGTGAGGGTATTCCATTTCGGTTTTGGGAAATAATGCAATTAAAATGGCAAAAGGCAAGCAATAACAAGAACAAGCATAGATTTAAATAATTTCAAAGCTCGGACGAGATAAATCACTTACCTGGTTGATATGAAACGAGTGACTTTATAATAAAATAAACTCCATAAACAAGAAAACCAAGAGAAATATATATAATAAGATGCGTAACTTGCTGACCAGCAATCTATGAATTTTCCTACCTCTGTTGCTTACTCAAATTTGAGAGGCAAAAAATACCACGACGCTACGCATCTTATACTTTATTTAGTATTTGATTTAAGCCTTGTAAAATATAAGTATTAAGAACTTATCTTTAAACCAAAAAAGTAGAAGCTAAGGAGACCAGAAAATCCTGTTTACTTTTCACACCTTTCTGCCTAATTTAAATTAAAATATAAATAAATAAACACCACCTTCTGCTGACCCAATTTAAATGGAATCATATTTACCTGGGCATGAAAATTGATTGGAAAATAAACACTATTTACTTGGAGGCATTCGATGAAGAAGAAGTCACTTCTAATGCCTGTTTAGTGGACTAAGCTGATGGTGGTCGGTATTCGAATTCAATATTGATTAGCAATCAAGTTCAGGCCCATCCATTAGGCAGATGATTAACGAGCCGAGCTCATAACTAATTGAATGGACAACGCACTTTTGGGCACAATTTGCATGGACAACTAACTGACCCACTCGGCACATGGCTTCCACTACGAGCGTACGTACATATGGCCAACACTTTTCGGCCGCATAAGTTCCGGGTCAAGTAATTGCGGCCCCGCCGTTGAATGACGCATAAATAATGCAATCAGAAACAAATTGCAAACTAGGACGACGACTAATTTACAATACAAACATGCAACATGCCCCACCTGTGTATGCCACGCCTACACTACTCCAGCCCCCCATTGGGCCAAGGTGTTGCCGCCATCGGTGGTTAACACGGTGGTTCGTTGAATGCACTTTGCAACTTTTCGCCAACGAACCCCACTAAATGTTAGGCCACACTGACAGAAAACGTTGAAGAAAGTAAGTTAAACAAATAATATTCAATAAAGTTAACTGAGAAACAAGTAGTGATTAAAACTATTTAAATAAAATGGTTTTCTTTCTTTCAGGTAAAATCAAAGAAATCAACTTGCATTTAATATGAAGCTGGGCACACTTTCTTCGGCTCAGTGTGGACGTGCAGGTGTGTGATCTCCTTTGCAAACCCAAACACAGTCGACTGGGCAGAGAGAGTTCACCGCAGGCAACGCATATCCAATGAACCACAGTTCAGTTACCGCCTTTCATCTCCCCCAGGACACCGAGACACACACCGGGCACATTGAGGAACCACCACCGTGCCATGGTGGTCATCATCAGACATTGCCCATTGAATGCATTCGGTTCCGTGGCAAACTTTTCGACGGTTTAACCCAATTTTCAAATGGCCAGGCTGGAATTTATTCGCATTCTCTGCGGCAACGCCCACTTGTTAAAACGGAAACCCAAACAAATTCTCTTCAAATGTAGGCCAGAACAGGCAGAAAAGGGTTGAAGTTTATGTTGAAAAACAAATAAACAAATAGATTTAATACATTTAATTGTTAACTTATTATATGAAAATGAATAAATTTCAACATATTTTGTAGTAATGACATTTGATTTGTCCCGATCCCATTGACCTATTGCGTAATGCTGGCTTTAATTCAATGTTTGCGTTATGACATTCATATTTTGCGTATTTTTGCACAAGGCATGAGAAGCCCCTGGTAGACCGAGCATACAATTTACGCCCTCCTTTGGAATTGGAATTGGAATTTTCCCCATGGCTTCGGCTTCGACCGCATCGGTGGGAAAAAGAACAGCAGCAGCAGCAGCCCAACCCAAATGTCCGGCCAACGAAACCCTTCCCACGACAGCCGCCAGGAAATGCAAATAATATGAATTTGTTTTAAGCTAAAAGCGGACCACGGACGATGGCAAGGCATAGAAAGTCGAGTCTTTGGCCAAGGATCGAATTGCAGTTGGCCTGGCGGCTCCGGCGGCTTAGCCAGAGTTCCCGGAATTGCGTAATCGCCAATTCGGAAATTAATAAGAGAGCGAGAATGCGAATAATTGACCCGAAAGACCAAACTGACGATGGCGAAATGTAAACGGATGGAATTTCAGGGCCAAGGAAATGCACTAATTATGGTTTCCAAGTAGTCAGAACTTGCATTTCCCCGAAGCGAAATTGAATATACTCCAAAGACTTAATTAGAAGTTACCTTGGCGGGAAAATACATGCATTTAATGAGGACCTCAATTAATTAATAATAACATTCGAGTTGAAAACATAGATAGAAGTTTACTTACCCATTAAAGCAGGCGTACTTCGTCGTTAACTAATTGTCTAACTTTAAAATTATGAGGATCTACTCAAGGACGGCATGACACAAGTATCTTAAGATCGATTAGCTAAACATATTTAATGGAAAGTGCTTGTCTTTGTTTAAAAGAAAGCATTAGCTTTTTTCTAAAGGTAGGATTTTATTATCTATCATAATTTGTAGTGTTTTTTTTCAGTTAATTCTCAATATATTCATCAGTGTCATATTGCCATAATGCCTTAATTTAAATCATATTTAGAGCTTTTAATTAATTGCCATTAGACTGCATAATATGATTTTTTTTTTTGTATCTAGATAAAATCTAGCATTATTTTGAAGTGTTTTTTAAAGGATTCCTCAGTGTCATAATCGCAAAATGCTCTAATTTACATGTCAGGGTAGTTTTTAAAGTTAAAAATATAAGATATTGAATTTAAACAATACAATAGCCATGTTTTGTTATTATCTGCCACATTCTAGAGTGTCTTTATCAGCTGATTCTCAATGTATTGTACTTAGTGTCATAACGGCATAATGGGGGTATTGATGTATCACATTTAAGCTACACAAACTGGCTGCTTCCTGTATCTTTAGCCTAATTAAAGGTGTCTTTCTACAGCTGAGCTGATTCTTTATCTGTGTGTGTGTATGGACTAATTTTCGGCGGGGTCCTCTTTGGCAAGGACTCGTACTTACTGCTTCATCAGATTGGTGCGAGGACACACATTCGTGGCCCGATTGTTATGCGTAATTTGACGCAACATCTTCTGCCAGCTCTGTGCGAGCAGGCGGGCGGGCGAGCGAGTGAGCGAGATAGTTATGTACAGTTAGACAGAGACAGAGATAAAGAGAGAAAAGGCAACAATAACAATAACGAAGAGAAGAAGAGCGAGTTGAAGAAGGAACAGCATGCAGAACACAGAGAGATATATAGAGAGAACGGAACGGAACAATCGATGCAATTATGTACACACAGTGTAATCGAGTGAGGTGCAGCAAGTGGAATTAATGCGGCCAGGCGAAGTAACAAGGAAAAGGACACTGGTCACAGGACGCAGGACAAAGGGATGAGGATTGGGTGCGATTCTTTTTCTCTTTCTTTGTAATAATAATGGTAGGGGTGGAAACACGCCCACTTACTGTTTCCGCAGACACATCATGGGGCAGATATTGTTCGCTTTGACATTATGCGTTATTTTTCGTATGCCATCTAGCCAGATCTAAAAGAAGAGGACGAATATCGGTGTGTATGTTCGAGCTTTTTCTATTAATTTCAGTGTAATATTACTGCCTGTGGTGTGGACCTCATTTAGAATTCTAATAATGTTAAAAAGTAAACATTAAAGATAGATAAGGGAAGTACACAACCTTAGCAGGTGCAAAAATAGTTGTAAGTTGTTTTATGCCACAGAAATGCAATAAAGAAAACATAAAGAAGGTAAACTATTGGAATTCTTGAGATATTAAATGATATAAACTATATTATTTTAATGTAAATCTTTTGCCTGATGTATACTTTGCGTATGATTGATATTTATTAGATATGGATAAAATATATCACTCATACGCAATGTATTCATTAGATAATAAACATTACAAATAAATGCACTCAATTTTCTATCCTTTTTTGAATAATATACTTTATATATCACTAATACGAAGTGTTAAATAAGAATTTTAATATATTTGAGGTCCACACCAGCAGTAGGTAAGGTAAATGAGATGTTTTGGGCTTAATTAAAATGTTATATGTGGGAATGAATATATAAACCCATTGCTCCTCTGATCGGTGCTTCCTATAGTCACTCCTCTGGTTATTATCTTATTTGTAACTAGGAACTAACCTTGGCTGTTGCCGCATCTGGACAAATAACATGATGATATGTTATATTGATATAGTCCGTGTTCGAGCAGATCGTCAGGGATCGCTTATCCAGTTCCGGTATGTTTGTTCCATTCTTTTTGGTTACCTTATCGAGTATCTTTGGATCCTGTAAGAGCAGAATAATATATATACACAGTAATTATTTGTGGAAAAACTGGCTTCAGCCATGGCTGTGCCATTTGACTGCAATTTGCAATGGCGGCATCTGAACCCCGATCCGAATCAGTATCAGAATCCGCATCGGGGAACATTAATCTCCAGTCGCATCATTAATCAAGGCTGGGGAATAGCGCGGCGCGCGTGAAATACATTGCACAGGAACATTTATCAACATTTGCGCAGCATTCGCGAACCCAAGGATATACATACATATATATATTTTTCCATTCTATTTTCCTTATTTTGTTTTTGTGTCGTTTTTGGTTGCCCGTCAGCAACAATTAAATGCTGTGCACTTTTCCCTTTCAATTTAATTGCTGCCTTGCATAAAACTATGCTGGACAAAAGTTATTGCTAAAATTTCTACAGGCATAAATATTACAAATTTTGTTTAATAAAGGAAAATAAAAATAGAAATGATTTTAGGGATTTAAAATGCCAAACAATTCATATTTCTAGTTTTAAAATATGATAGCACAATTTCCAGTGAATCAAAGAGTGCCTTTTCCCTGCTCTTTTACCGCCGTAAATAAGTTAAATGCTTCTTCAAAGCCATACCACTTAAACTGTGAATTTCTTAAAGGAAATTGAATTATGCAGAGACCCCACCGAGAAGATTTCCTCACCTCGGAAGGATACAGGTACATATACACACACAGGCATGGGCACGGGCACGGGCACGAGGAGCACCACCAGCGTCAATAGCTCAATCAGTTCGAGTGCAATTTGCGAGGACATGGCGGGAGCGGCAGGCAGGCAGGCAGGCAGGATTTGTAGCATACTTTCGAGTGCTAAATAAGTCAGCCGTCCCGCCCCCGCTTTATCCACGCGACCCGTCGCTTTGAAGCAAATAAAGTGAAAGCAAATGTTATAAAAGTTTTGTTCGCCTTATTCTTTCCTTCATTTTATTTCATTTCGTTTCATTTCATTTTTCTTCTTTTTTATTTGGCGTGTGTTTGCTTTCTTCTGCCAGTGCTTCGTCGTGCATTATTGAAAAGCGCCAAAAGAAAAACTAAAAGCCAAGAAAAGTCGGTAACAAAAAAAAAGAAGGAATAAACTGCAACCAAGCTCAAATTTTTCGTTTTCAATATTTCTTTTCGGTTTTTTTTTTATTTATTTTCATTTGCTTTTTTTTCCTGCAGCCTCCACTTTCTTTTTTTGCTTCTGCGGTTTTCCCTGTGCCAAACGAAGCAACTTTTAATGGTTCATTGTGCAAGGCTTTTGGGGCATGCGTCCTGCCGGCTCCGCTTTCCCTCGCCCCCGGCTGTGTGTGTGTGTGTCGCTCGCTCACTGATTTAATATTGATGACCAAACATTTCAAGTGATGCTAGAGCACTAAACGCACACCATCGCACACACACTCATACAAGGCACACTGCGACATTCAGGCATTATGTTTTTTGCTTTCAAAAGATTAGAAGACAGCTAAATTAAAAAGATATATATACTATATATACTTTCTTAACAAAATGTAAATGCTATTTCCATGACTGATAAGAAATATCGAAATATATCGATTAAATCACGATATTCTGTAAGTTCCTTCTCTAACACTTATAACATTTCTCTAATTTCTGATTGCTCTTTAAATTACTATTGTTTTTGGCATAAAGATATTGAAAATAAGCTCAAGAGCAGCTTTTAGTAGTCGCCACATTATAATGGGTTGTTTTTTGATCTGCTTTGAGGGCGGGAGAGAAAAATATTCAGATGTTTCTTAAAATACAAGGCTTCGAAACAACAAGCTTGAAAGTTAATGTATTAAAGAACAAGCTCCTTTAATTACCATCTCCAAATTCAAATAAAAGAAAATAATGTTAAAAAAAAGGATATAAATTGAAAATAAACTATTCTTTATTCTAAACTGAAAGAACCCAATAATACAGAAAAGTGTGACCTAATTGCACATGTTAAATAATCTCATTTCAGAAATTTGCTTGCTATGAAATCAATAGTAAATAACATATAAATAGCATTTGTGTTTTTCTCCGTTTTTATGATGAAAACTTTTTGCAATGACTCTCTGGGCACTTTCTTTGGTCATCTAAGTTGTGGTCAACAGTTTTGGCACCCACAATACTTACACACACACTCGCTGACTCACACAACTGAGTCTGTGTGTATGCGATCATTATGGGAATTTCTTGCTGCTTTTGCTCTTTGGTGTTTATTTTGCATTTTAATTGAATTTGTCGAAGGACAAGAGCAAGTTGGAATCACTCGTTGAGCACAAAAGATGTTAAGGGTTGAACAAGTTGGGGCGGGCGGAGGTTAAAGTGACAGATACTGGCCAAGACAGACTCGACCGGGTTCCCGATTCAAGTGGCCAACAAATAAAAGCAGGCATTGGCCAAAAATCATGATTTCCAACAAAGGACTTCTCAAGTCCCACTGCAAGTTACAAGTCGTAAATAAAGTTGACAACATTTCACTTGGCAGTTCGAGTTGAGTGTTTGTACAAATAAATAAACACAACTCCTATGTTGACTAAATAACAATTATTTACCTGCAAATGAGAAGCTTGTAAAATGTGATTTGCAATCCAATCTACTTAAATATGCAAAATAAACAAACAATTTAAATGGACTTAAGCCCCCAAGGTGCATAGAAAGAAATAATTTGCTGATCATATTTCTGCGCAAAATAAATGCAATTTTCTGCGTTTTTCCGACCACCCGAAGCCCCCCTATAATTCCCAGCCAATGACAAACTTTATTTTTCTTCCCTCGGCTTGCCACTGTCCTTTGCCATTCAGCTTTTCGTTTTCAGTTTCAATTTGTACAAATATTTTTCTGCAGCATTCATTTTAAGCCTTTGCCGGTTTGAACTTAAGCCGCTTCCACGGAAAACCTGTTCACGATTGAATGGAGCATTACCAGCAGCGACCACACCTGGCTGCCACTTAGTAGTCGTTTCTCCCTTTTTCCCATTCTCCCTTCTGCATTTCCATCTGCATTTTCAATTTTTCCTAGCCCTTCTCCCATTTCATTTTCCCTTAGATGCACCTGTAACCCACATGCAAGCCAGTCAAAGGATTCGCCTGCAGCCAAATGAGAAGGGAGAAGGCTTCAGCGCACTGCGGAGTGTTGCCACTGATAGATCACAGAGTGCAGCCAAATTAGGTTGCGAAAATATGTGTGTAAGTAGCTTACAAATTTCTAAAAAAAATAACAATAATAATAGATATTTATTTGTGTAACGAGGTGCTTTCATTGCTGAAGAAGTATTGCCATTTATAGAAAGAAAACGAGAGCTTAAATGGGTTTTAAGGCCAGTAATAACGAAGACGAAATAATTTTGTAACCTTTATATAACAAAAAATATTGCTTTAAGTTCTAAGATCCTAATTATAATAAAAACAATTATAAATTAAAGAAATCAACTGCTGACCTCATGTAAAACGTATTCTTTTTGTGTGGAAAACCCGCCAAATGAACAGCTCTGGGCGTGTCATCCGCAAAGGATGCGCTGGCATGTAGCGGGTAGAATTCTCTCTCTGCAAGTTGCCAGTTGGATGCACTCATCCAAGCCTCCGGTTTCAGCATCAGCATTGGCATCAGTTTCACTTTCAGTTTCACTTTCAGGTTTAGTCGCCGCCGTCCCTTTGGAAAAGTGTGTCAAAGCAAGGGAAATGGGAAATGGGAAATACTGAGAGAGAAACGGGGACTGGACGATGGCAAATCTAAATTAGTTCAAGTCTCGGGGCAGCACCTGCATCGGCCATAAATATATATATATATATATATACAGATATATATAGGAGGGGCAGGGACAGGGACTGGGAGTAGTATGGATGGATTGGCCCAAATGGAGCTTCATTTCGGGCTGTTGCTGTTGCTGTGCTCGGTCATAAATTTCATTTAGGCGACGTCCTCGACAGACAAACACAAATACATCACTCTATCAGACCAAGTCCCCCGGATATATATATATATATTGATATATATATATATATAGATATATGTATATACCCCACTGCTGCCATATGTCGAAAGCAAAGGAATAAATAAAGGACAGGACTGCGGACGCAGGACTCGGTGACAATAAATCTAGCGCATGGAACAAATGCGTTCCAAAGTCGAAGACGGCGACTTTGATCCACAAAATGGTGCTGGCTGCAAAACAATTGAGAGCAAAAGTGACATATTGACACATTAACCGACACACACCCCCACACACACACACTCTTTCGCCCTCCCCTGGACGACAGTTTTATGGCTTTGTGATAGTTCATCCTGGCAGGAAGTGGGAAAAAAACTGCACTCAGTCAAAACTTGGCATGAGAAAAAATGGGGGGGAAATCCAGAAAGGTGTCAGCGAAAAATGCAGACAAATAGAAAGTAAGATGATATTTATTTTGTTTAAATTGATATATTATCTTCTTCTCTTTCACTTCAGTCTGCCTTTAGTCTGTGTTATCTATCTATAAAGAAAAGTTTATAGATAGACAAATAAATGGAAAGACATTACAGATTTTGTATGAGAATTGATTCTATTTTAATGCTAAAACACAAGTTATTATCTCCCGAATTCGTTATAATTTGGTTGACTTCTTTAATCCCTTAAGCCACTCTTTGTTAAACCCTATTTAATAAATTTTTTATGTGCCATCAAACAATGGAAGGGAATTAAAGAAGAATTAAATAATCTTCCATAAGCACAACGGGAATTAATTATATTTGCATTGGATTAAAATAACAAAAAAAGGCCTCAAATAATCTTCTTCAGTTTGGCATTCAATTAATCAATTTACCAGCTATATATAACAAAAAAATGCTTCAAACTTTTTAATCATTCAACTACTGATACTTCCAATCTATTAAATTTGATTTATATATTATTAATATACAAAAAATTGGACTCACCCTTGGGGTTCCTCCCGCACGAATGTCGCTCACTTGACACAACTCGATGACATCGCCGTCCTGCAATATATATATATTATAATAGGTATAGAACGGATCGAAGGGAGTCTATAACTTACCCGGCCCTCGCTCTTCCAGTACAGAAAGAAGCCGTACTCGTCGACCTTGAAGAGGGCATCGCGCTCAAAGTCATTCTCCTTCGTTTCCTTCTCGTTCTCAAACCAACGATCGAAGACAGCGCCCGTGGTTAATTCCGGCGGAACCGGAATTATCCAATCGAATTCGTACTTCTTGGTCATTATTGCTCACGGCGTTCGCTGGATGGTGACTGTGGATTAATTAATAAATATAATAAATAAACCATTAAATTCTATTAGTAGTCTAGTTTTTCTATGTATTTATTTAAAAACTAAGTTTTATTAGCCTTTCCCTTGACAACAAGTTAATACTAAACCAATTTGTTTAGTGGAACTTACCTTTGCCGCTTCCGTTTCCGGTGCTGTTTCCGTTTCCGTTGCCGCTGCCGTTGCCGCTTCCGTTTCCGTTGCGGCGCACATGCGATATATATCTAGCCCAGATCTAAATTCTTCTCTCTTTCTCTCTCAATCGCTTTCGGCTTCTGTGCCTCAATTTTGGGACATGATCAGAATACTGGGTATTAGCTACGCTTTTTTTAAGCAATTTACACAATCGATTTGGTGGCGGAGTGTGTGTGAACTGTATTTTCTATGTACAATTGCATTTATTGTAGATCACATTGTCCAATTCGAAAGCTCGAAAGAACTTGGCTAATTGAACTTGGTTCGGTTGCACTTGCCACTCTGCCAGGAGACTCAGGCCTCGCTATCCTTTTTATTCGGCTGCAATGGGAAATTGAAAATGGAAATATAAATAGTGATAGGACCATTAGACATGACAGCCGCAACGGGCTTTGCTCTTGCAATAATAATTAAGTGGCTGGCCACAGAACAAAATAAAGACATGGACAAGGGTGCACTCAGGAAAAAAGTGAAGGCCTAAATGGGAAGTATTTAAAAGCAATTTACTGTGGAATTCATTGTGCAATTTATTATATTGTTCTTCCATATTCAAAGCTATTATTTATTCAATATTTCCTTTAAGAACTATAATTGTATTATTTAATTGAATTGCTTTTGCAATTAATCCCCTCGTTTTCTCTCGCTGTTGATGTGGTCTGATTGATTTAGGAAGGAAGAAATTCAAGGAAATGCATTTATCCTGTTTCTCCTCTTGATGTCCATGTCCATGTCCATCAAGGCTTTGATTTTATTATTGCAATCAACTTGCATACTATAATATCCAATTTCGATTTGTGGTTAAGTGGCTTGGTGCTTCATTTATTTTACAAGACAGCAAATTTGCCTGAATTTCGAAAACAAAGCCAGTAATTATCTTGTTTTTTTCAAGAGCAATGACAAATACATTTCATTGATTTCCCTTTAAAGATATATATTCTTTTATTTACTTAAGGGTGCATGATAAATACTAAAAGAGATGCTTAATAATATGTTTGGAATGTAAAACAAACAGAACACACATTTTCATAACGGATCTATGGGAGAAATCGCGGTTTATTTACTTTTTATTTTGCCAATCGTTTTGGTAATTGCCAACGAACGATTTTTCCCCCATAAAGTTTAACGAGTTCTTTGGAAAATTCTTTTAAATTGAATTAGCATTCGAATTGGACTAATTTCGCACACACGCACAAATTCGCTTTGCCAATTTGCAAACTGAACACTTTATGGGCTTGACACAGTTTTTCAAAAAAAAAAAAAATACAACAAAAAAAAGAACAAAATTCCACTTTAAAGTTGAGCCTTTGACGTTCGGCGCGAATGATGAAACTTTTGTGGGCCACGGGGATGTTTATGCAAATTATCGAACCAGGATTTGAAGAGCAGGACTACGAGCAGGACTAGGAAGAACACTGGAACCAGGAGCAGTCACAGTCACAGTCACGGATCCGGCTGATAGCTGACAGACAACAAACTGAACTAACATCAAATCGCCGCAGCCGGAAGCCAAGAAAACATCTAACAAACAAAAAAGGAAGAAACACTAATGGAATTAGCGAGTGACGACATTGCCAGGGCCATGGCCACAGGTTCTCGGCTGTTTCTTTTCGCTGCGATTCGATTTGGCGGCACTTTGGGGACTTCCCCGCATGAAAATCCCCACCCCCACACCCCAAAAAGCACCTGCGATGTACCATCATAACGGCCATGGCCTCGTGCACCTGACTTTGATTCCAATTCGGGGACAAAAACTCAAGTGGCTGGCACCGCTCTCTCGCAGCTTGTTGCTTTTTAAATTCCTTTCTTTCTGGCCAAAAACACCAGCAGCACTGAGCCAAACCTATGACAAAATAATATAATTCTATTGGGTTTTCTATCATATTTATATTTTTTCATATTTTAGACACTCATTTAATATGAGAAGAGTTCAGCAAGTAATTTAATTTTGTTTTGAGATCTTTGGCAAGTTTTATAGAGTCTTAATTAGATTATTTTCTTCTTGTATCCATAAGATAATTTGGGCATAAAAGGTGCACTAAGGTAGGTTACTTAAAAAGCCAGAAGTTATAATTTATAATAATTTGTATATCATTTAAATTACTCATTTAATTTGAGGATAGTTTATGCAAGTAATTTAAACTAGTTCTGTGATATTTTGCTTGTGAGATATTAGGTATTAATTAGTATTAAGTATTTTTGCCATAACAAGCGAACGGGCACACTTAGCCAAGGGAGTCCACTGAAAAAAGGCGCGAAAGTGTTTGTCTAAAAATCATTGTATTTATTATTAAATATAAAAACTGACTTATAAAACATTTCCATGATTTTACCTATTAATAACTTATTATGTTTATATTTATATTTCTTTCCTATTTAAGTCTTTGGATATATGTTTGTGTTATACTAATTGAAGTACCTAATTTTTGGCCGTGCACAGTTGCACGCCTTCTTGGCTCCTTTTCGGCGGAGGCGGCGGGACTTGCTTTATTTATACATATATCTACTTTGTGACAGAGTCCTTTGTGTGACATTTATGCGCTCCATACATCTCACACATACTCATTCATTCCCTACATCTCACTTCTCACACATAGCTGACTGATTACTCGACGCTGCTTTTGGGAAAAACCGTGATTTCTTCCGCCTTTCCTCGCTTTCCATTCTCGTTCATTTTATTTATTTTTTTTTTTTCGTCCACGGCGCTGTCATGTTACACATGACTTCAAATTCAATGAGCTGCGAAATTTCGCTCATTGTTAAACTTGGAGAGCTCGTTAGCCAGACACACACACACACACAGGACACACTCTAAAAAAAAAAAAAAATGAGAATAAAAATACTTTCACGCCCCGCTCCACGAATGTTTAATGAATTTACGCTCTTTGCGCTTTTGAACTTTCGGGGCTGGCGAATTAGCGAACAAAGGCACAGCGTCAAGAACGAAGGACGAAGGACGTTGGATGCTGAAGCAAGTGGAGCTGCGAACCGAAGGAGGAACTGAAAGGAAGGTACTCGAGGACAAACAAGGACTCGAACGACAATGCACTCCACTTAAAATGTGATGTGACTAATAGGGACTGTGATTTAAGGGCCGAAAATGTGCAGGAATTCCTTTTGAAATGCACGCCGGAAGTGGGTCAAGTTGATTTCATAAATTGGAAGATTTTCACAAACACGAAATTCACAAATTAATGGAATTCCTCGCCCAAATAAGTGTCAAAAGCACTTGGAAGCCGTCTTTAAGTGCTCTTCACTTATCTATGGAAATTCCTAATGATGTTGTGAGTGCTGCTTATATTATTTATTTCCCAATAAATTGAATTTCCTATTAACTAAAACTTTTAGTGAAAACTTTTCGACATTTCGCTGGCTTTAACTGGGTGGACATTCAGTGCTCAATAAAATGCTGTCAATAAAATGCCGATGAAAGTATTTCCCAGCTCGAATTAAAGTTCCTGGAAACTGGTTTAGCTGCGCGGTAATTTAGCAAAACTCCTTGGCTGCCTGCCACTGGCAGTGGCACCACACAAACCCAACACTTTTGTGAAATCGAAGCACTTGAATTCATCTTTTCGCTGCCTTTTTTTTTCCATTGGCGACCATTAAATGCAGATACGCGAGGAGGAAAAATCGTGGAGGCAAGAGGCAAGGAAAACAAGGAAGAGCAGAAAGAACAACATGAAGGCAAATCAAATGCTTTCCCAGATATATATATATATATATATATATATATATTTATATAAGTACGAGTGTGCCTTATGTATGTATATATTTTCGCAACGCCAGTGAGTATATGACAACGGTGCCTTTGCTTTTTTTTTTCTGCCCCCCAAGTGCCACGCCTCAACACCTGCGCCCCAGCGAATCGGGCGGAAATTCGGTTCGAAGGATCTCCGTCAGAGGAAGAAAAAAACGTGGCAAATACCAAGGGGGGCTGAAAGAGAGAGGGGCGCGTACCGATATGGAGTAAAAATAACTTGCATAAACTTTCCCTCAAAGGACACTCACTCACTCACTCACAGGCGCTCACGTACGCCGAGAAGTGTGCTACAAATATGCTCATTACGTGCGCGCCACACACAGAGGCATCACCCCACCCACCACCTCTCCTCTTCTTACTCCCACCCCCCCTTGCTTCTCACCCCTTTGGCCCTTCCTTCTCCCATTCAGCGACAATTGCTCAATTTATTATTGCATACTTTGCGGCCATAAAACTTGGCTGGCAGCCTCGCCGCCTCGACTGCGGCTTCTTGTTGCATGTCCTTATGGAATATCTCTGCATATCTACATACATATAAGCGTATATATATATAAATGTGTGTCTATGTGGTATATAAGGTACATGCAACGCCCGGCTACAGGTATTTACAAGGCGACTTTTGCATTTGAAAGGCATAAACCATCAATTTGCCACTGCAGGCTAAAGGGGACATTTCTTCCTCGGGATTTGCCGAGCTAAATGTTAGCATTTATGTCAATTTTAGTTTAAGGTGAATACCAGGGAATAAATATTATTAGAATAAACCTGATGATTTTGGGGCTGCCTAAGAAGCTTTATAATAAATTAAATGATTGAAGTAATATCCTAAAAATATCCGGTTATGGCTTGTCACTTTATTTTTTGTTCAATTGAAATAATCAAAAATAAAATGCATTATAAAGTTGTCGATATGTGATTACTTGTTTGCCTTTTGCATATTCAAAGCTTATTTGCATCGCAGTAGTTACATTTGTTGCCATTGTGCGTTTGTTCTCATTGTTATGGATGTAACAATTGTTGATATAGCTTTTATGGTTACATTTGTGTATAATGCAAGTTATTTTGAATTGCTGTTTGTTTATTTTTTGGTGGTAACCTTAGCCTGAAATTCTGTTTTGCTTTTCCACAGAAAACGGGGAATAAATGAATGCATTTTTTGTATTTTATAAAATCGTTTGATTGGGAAATAAAATGCGGGAGGGTTTGCTCTCACTTGTTCTTTATTTCTCTGCGTTTTATTGATACTCGCTTAAATGATTAGTTTTAGTTTGTTTTACACAATAGGAAACACTCTTTAAAAGGCATCTCCTAGTGATATGTGCTCGAGGCTTTATCGGTTTTATCTGAAGATGCTGTGCTCTCGTCGGTGCTTTGTTTCTGGTTTCTGTTGACCACTCTGGCTGCTGGTGGCCATTACACTTACGAAATTGAATTTGCCGGCCATACAATATTTGTGAAATTGGCATTTAAATATTTGATGAGACAAGCAAAGGGAAATGCGCAGCGAATCGCAGGTAGTAAAATATTTGAGTGTCTTGTTGTTGTTCTTTTTTTTGCTCCTTTCCTCGGGGTGCTAGCCAAAAAAGGAGGCCGGAAAAGGACGAAAGGAAGAGGAACGATTCGAACAGTGAACACTGATTGCACAAATGAAATATTGAAGGATGAGTGTGCGTGTGTGTGTGTTTGTGTGAAAGAGACGAACGGTCAGGTCACACAACTTGACCTTGCTGCTGGCGCCGGTCGGGCATCCATCAAAATTGATGGCAGCCGAGAATGATGCACACTCGCCTCATGCAGTCAGTCGTCAGTCGGTCAATCAATCAAGCGCCGCCCCGCTCAATTACATCAATCAAGCGAGAAAGGTAATCCAAAACCGAAAACCAAATGGCTTTTTCCGGAGACAACGGGTGGTGTGGTGCACGGAGTTTAGAGATGACTTTTCCAGGGCCAAAAGTAATTACGTCTGATAAACACAAGTTCACTCCGGCTCACTATTGTTCAAACACAGCGAACGGAAATGAACGGAGGGACGCATCAATTGGCATCCTTGCTGGGGAAAATCAAGGAGGTGGAACAGCAGAAACCAACAAAATATTATCGACTTTGAATCATCGTTGAAGAAATATGGAAATTATATCGACAACGCTTTGGAAATCTTATAAGATATTAAATAGAAACAACAATGCCGACTATCGATCATATTTCATCGCAAAATGTTATCGATTTTTAATTATCGTTGAGGAAATATGGAAATTTTATCGACGACATTTTGTAAATTTTAATTTGTGGATATTTATACCATTAATTCTTAAACCTTTCTTTCTGGTTTTAATTTCTATATTTATTTTCGATAGAATATACCATATTTATCGATTTATCGATATTTATTGCCATCCCTAGCACTTGCATTTGCTTTAAAACGAAAATTAAATATTTCTCGAAGTGAATTCATGTTGAATTTGAAACCCAACAAAAGTGAATACTCTGTATTGAAAAGTCCTTACAAATTACACATCACATGTTTGCTGAATGAAGTCAAAGGGTTGACAAACCAAACAGAGGCAGAGAGGATTTGCTGAAACGCATTTCGCAATGGAAATAAAATGACAGGAAATTGCCAAATAACTTCTCATATTTCCATATGCCAACCTGATGTGTGTTCGTGTCTCTGTTGGGGAAATTGCAAGTTGGTGCACACTTTCATGAAGCCAAAATGAAAGTTTTTCATTTAATTAAAGCAAGCAAAACACACCAGGGCACACACGTACCTTATATATACTTTATATATGTATAAACTGTGCGGGGAAAATGCTGCCAACAGGAAACAGAATTTAGTTTGTATGCCGGGTAATTTTAAACTTATATATGTCCTGAAATCACACATATTTATACCTAGATGATTATTTCCTTAAAGTGTTTTTTAAAAGCAAATACATTTGGCTGAATTCCATGTTTTTATCATAAAATGAAAGACAGTTGAATTAATTATTATGTCGCCGCCGTACAACTCTGCGGATGAGTAATATTGCCTGCAACTCTATTTATTTTATTTATGTCCCATTACCATAGTTTACTCTATTTTTCTTTTATTACAAATTATTGGACATTTTTAATTGATTTGTTTAGGAATGAAATGTCATTTACACACTTCCTACACACACACACGCACATGCAGCCGCACACACAATCGTCTGTACAGGTGACCCCGGCGGATACGTGATGCGTGGGAATATTCAAAAGCCTGGGACAAAAAAAAACTCGCTTAGGCACGCACCATCCGTCAAAAAAAAAAAAACAACCAAGAGAATAAATAAAAAAAAAATAACGCAGTAAGGGAGGGGGCGCACAGTGGGCGTGGCTGTGGGGCAAATCAAAACCGAATGATGGGCGGAGCGACAGCACGGGCACGGCATCCTTCAAACAAACTGTCAGCAACTGTCAGAAGAAGTTAAACGAAACCAAAAGGAAAAAGAGACAAAAACACAAAAAAAAAAAAACAGAACCGAATACGAAATAAAACAAAGGAAAGTGCAGAAACGAGCCCAAGGAGCTGGGAAATAACAAAACAACATTGACAGCAGATCGTACGCCAAAACCAAAACAAAAAAAAAAAGAAACCAAGAGACGCAGAGCTTTTTCGGGCTCACAGCTGTTGGCAGTGGCTCCTTTTTTCGGGGTTAGGGGGAAGCGAAGAGGAGCGGAGCAGGGTCAGGGTCCTTTTTGTGGTTTATTTTTAGCCCCACAGGCCGTGAAAAACTCGGAATTCCCCGAATCAAAACAATACATCATCATGGGGGCGGGCGTGCATCGCATCGCATCGCATCGCTGTAAACTCGAAGAACCGAAGAACCAAATAACCGAATGCCCGAAATCTGCGACCCAATGCTGTTGTCCTTCGTGCTTGGTCCTGGTTCCTTCGGTGAAATTGTGCATATTAAATACAAGACAGTGAGGGAAACAAGGCAAACACACCGAACCGAACAGCAGACTAAGAAATGTGAAAAATTATCGATCCTAAGCGAAGACTAAATAGGAGTTTATATCATTTGTGTAATATCTTTTAAGGTCGGGCATAATTTAAACAAATTTATAGAACAAAATATTCATTTTACCTATTAGATTTCTTATTAAAAAGATACATTCTTTGTATCAAGAAGTTGTACATCGTTCGTTTTGATATATAAATATATATATATAGTAGCTGTGACTGGACTTTTGGCAAAGTGTATGGGAAATATGCAAAGAGGAGGACACAATTTGCGTGTTTTGATTTGACAAAGGTTTGCGGGGTCCTGTGGCCTGAAAGCCATCAGCCTGGGATGAAAATGGAAAGTGGAAAGTGATGGCAAGGCGGGTGACACCGAACCGAATCCCAATCTGGAACCAAACCAAAACCGGAACTCGGCCCGAATGGGATTCGTCCAGGTCTTTGCAGGTTTCTTGTTTTCTTTTTGTCTTTCTTTTGTTTTCGACGCTGGAACTCTTTTGGGATGGATTCGATGGGGCAGGGTTTGTTGTTTCTTTTTTTTTTTTTTCCTTTTTGGCGGGGTTTCACAGGGGCTTGGGGTTCCTGCGGTAGCTTGGGGCAAGAGGCATTTATACTAATTTGTCGATAATTTCGTTGAGCTCGTAAAATGTTCGCTTATGTTTATGGGACACAAAGTGGCTAGAAGGCAGGCAGGCAGGCAACAATAACAGAGGCAGTCCGGCGGCAAGGAGTTGGAGCAGGACAACCGCCAGGAGATGGGAATTGAGGCATTCCAAGGCATATTTGAGACAGTGACTAAGTGAGCGGGGCACTAATAGACATTTTATCGATTGCCAGGCACAATTATGTTTGATGAGCTTTTAATTGAATTGATTTACTTTCACTTTACCATATAAATAGCAGCCAGGCAAGGTCGAAGGAACTGCAGGACATGCGATGTGGCCTAGAAAGCTATCCAGATAAAGCCGCGCATAGCAAAAGTCGGTTTAATACAACAGACAACAACAACAATCAAAAAAGAGGGAAAGGTAAGTTCGGTAAGCCAAAGTTTGTATACCCTTGCAGTTCCGAATATTGAAAATTGCTTAATTTTTAGTTAAATAACTAAATTAGGTTACATTTTACAAATAAGACTAACTGCCAAGTCGAAGAAACGGACAGACAGACAGACATAACTAGATCGATGTGGCTTGTGATGCAAATAAAGAATATAGATACTTTATAGGACGGGAAAGGACGCTTTTAATGCGTTGCAAACTGCTGACTAAAATTAGAATACCCTGGTTACCCTGCAAGGATATAAAAACAAAACCTCTGCCATTAATAAGTAAATTTCATTGTCACGCACTTCATTTTAATTGAAAAATGAGTTGATTACTTAATGATTGTACATTTTGAAAATAACACGTTACTGAGAATTTCAAAAGACTCCTTCAATTAAGAATAATAACCGCCTAAACTTGCTTGTAAATTGTTTACTTCATCGGCAATTGTACGTTTTCTATGTAATATTAAATACATAAGTATATAAGATATATAAGTTCCAATAATGCTTGCCGGTTTAATGAATATTTTATGAAATCCTGCTTTTTTCAGTGGCCCGATAGAAATAGATTAAAGCTCCAACCATTTTAGTGGAAATAAAAATGAAATTATAGGCCGATATTGGATAGAACAAAGTGCTATCAAGTTACAAATTGGAGCACAGAGCGCACAGCCAATTGTCAGGGACAGAGGCCGAAAAAGAAAACTTTGCCAAGTTATATACTCAGATACTCATATATATATATATATATATATATATACTCGTATCTCTGGTTTTAGCAGGAAGAGTTCACCTCATCCTCATCTCAATCTCTCTCTCTCTCTCTCTCTCTGAGCTGCTGATGGAAATGCCAACAGCAGTCGGAGTTTTCCATCAGGAAAAGTTTTCATCGAAAAGTTGTAATTCCGTGCACGCCGCCGTCTTTGGTTTTTTCAAAAGAAAAAAAAATATACACAAACTTTTCTCTAGCTGCCAGTGACTGGCTGCATTCAAAAAATAAGTTTCCTTTCATTTTGCCCAATTCGCATTTTCGCATTTTCCTATTTACGCACACATTTCCCTCTCAGGGGCACCACACAACACAAGATACTCTCCAAAGAATCAGAGGAATTCTTGAAATACATTATTTCGATATTAATTCTTAGTATAAATATATTATGGAAATATTTCGAGTGTAGCTTTGTTTTCGTTACAGTTTGCTGTTGTTCTTAATGTTTGATGGCCTTTGGGTTTGCCATTCGTCCCTGTCCTCCGCTGTCCTGCCTTGTCTCTGTTTTCTTTCCCGTCCTGCCCTGTGTCCTTTTTTCTCCCCTCATTTTCCATCACTGTGTGCACCCTTTGTGTCCTGAAACTGCAGCTTTAGTTGTAAGCTGCGAGCATAATTTCATTTTAATACTTTTTAAGCGCATTAATTACAGACTGACACACACACACAAAAAGATATATATGTATATAAATATATATGAAAAATGTATAAGGGAAAGGGAGAGCGAGACAATTGCATTGACAATCCTCCCTCCCAGCCCTTAACCCCACTCTCGCTCAGTTTAAGTGAATAATATGCGAGGTAATAACATCAAATGAATTGTGAGAACGCGCTCTCGGGGACTTCCTCCTCCATTTTTGCATCTTTTTGTGAGAATGCAAATAAAAAATATATATATATATTTCTGTTTATTCAATTTGTAAGCTTTATTGTCAACGTCGTTAGTACTCGTTTCCCAGGGACTCGCATACATCTCGTATGTGGATTTTACTCTTGCTGCAGTTTCGTGTCGATGCCACATTACGTATACGCCCCACATAACCTGCCCATTGAGGTAGCGAAAAATCTCGTGATGTGAGGAGAGAGGAGCAAGCTCAAAAAGGGATTTCCTTGAAGAGCATCGGCCTTGGGACGAGTGAAAAAATAAAAAAAAAATACAATTGGCTATTGTTGAGAGTGCACCATGTGAGCTTCTCTCAAAATAAATATAAACTTATTATTTTTGTCTTGAAAAATATGAAAATTAATGAGTGTATGCAAGGGGTTTTCCCCTATTATATAATGTAATAATTTTAAATATAAATAATTAAAACTAAATATAAAAAATCGCTTAGTCAATTATTTCCACAACTGTACTCCCAACATAATTTCTTTCCCTTGAAATTTCAAGAATATAGTTATTTTTGATAAGGAAACAGTATGTGTTTTCCCTCAGCTACAATTTATTTCATTAAAAACTATGGCAAAAAAAACAAAATGTTTTCATTTGGGGAAAAATGCAACCAGTTAAGCGAAAAAAAAAAAAAAACGCAGTATGCCGCTTATCCATTAATCCATCAAACTATGTTATTTCGCTATCGGGCTTTGTCCAGTTGAAACCGAAGCAGCTGGCTGTGCTTGGGCCAAATCGAAACGTGTCAATGCCATAAATTTGGGCCAATCCATGGAGTGCAGCAGCGTGTATTTACGACACAGCTCTCCTCCAATTGCACTAATTAACTGAGTGGAAATGAGAGGTGGTTTGGGTCGGGCTGGGCTTGGCAGAGAGACACATGCACATCCCTTGCAGGCCAGGCAACCTTCACCTGAATGGACAAACAGTGACGCCATTGCGACATCCGACACCAGAACCATTTTGCAATCGAGAGCCTGCCCGGGATAATGCACTGAGAAAAATGAAACCAAAAGAAAAAAGAAATAAACAAAAATATAAAGCCTGTTGCCAGTTTACCCAAGAGATAAACAATATTATTTTCTCTTGGCTATTGTTGTTTTTTACCTTTCGAATTTCTGTATAAACTTCTCGCTGTGCAGCTCTCAAATGCCACCCACATCCTCAGCACACCCCCCTTTGATTAGCTGTGTGTTGTTGAGTGCATTCGAGCTGGGGAAAATCAGCGAGAAGGAGGAGGAGGAGATGGAAAAGCGGAAAGCAGGAACACGCAGGTGCTGGAGGTGCTGGTGGTATTGCATTACGTATACGTAATCAGCTTAGTTGCTGTCGCTTAATCAAATAATCATTGCCTGCTCCTGGCTCCGATGGCGAAGCTAGCAAATGGAGGCGACAAGAGGCGGTTACTCCCAGCAATTACAGGCAGTCCAGGGATTGGTCCGCCCGTCCGTCCGACAGTCAGTCAGTCAGTTAGCCAGTCCATTTGCCCGTGACAATTGAGCGATTAGTGGGAGTTGGGACCTGGGATATGGAATATATAGAGCACTCACATGCATGCATACATAGGTGATAAAATGGGTCACGGCCGCATTGGATCGGGTTTTGTGTCATGTCCTATTAGCGCTAATGAGAATGAATTTATTTCTCCGAGCTGGACATTCGATGCCCGACCCTGCTCTAGATATTTTTGAAAATAAGAACCAAATAACTAGGCGCTGTCTGTACTGTCTCAGTACTCAGTACTATATCGAGGTCTGGGTGTCACTTGTAACCCAACAGAAATTCCAAATTTCTTCTCCATCAACTTGTAAAAAATAAAAAAAAAATTTCAGAAGAATGCCGAAGGTAAAGCGCCGTATGAAGGATGATATTCCCGAAACAACTGACTATGTCCGTGGATTGCTGGAGCACTCTATCAAGAAGAGGAAATATGAGAAGATTGATGAAGACCAAACCGAATCGGATGTGAAGGATATCGAATGCGGCCTCAAGGCTATCGAGTTACGATATGAAACCATCAAACAAGTGCATGAGCGTGTTGAAATGGATGATCAAGACACCTCGGCGTTGGAGGTTAAGATGCAAGAGATCAAAAATATATTGAGCAGCCTTAAAATGCGCGCCGACCATATGATTGAGGACGTTGAGTTCATGAAAAGTCTGATTATGAAGTTGCAAGCTCAATGCGAGGATTCAAAGACTAACGATACATCTACATCTCCAACAAATTAGTACAAAAATGATATATTTCATATGCCACTCACTACTCATGTCAAGTTGATTGTAATGAAGACATCAAGGATATAATCGTGTGTAAAATGGGGGATATAACAGAAAGCGATTTCCATCATTTTTTTTAATGATAGTTTCGCAGACAATGTGGGGCCCATAAAAAATGTTGCAGGCGAGCTAAAAACATTTCATAAGCTGATTTAATGAACTTAAATGTAAAAGAGAAGAACTGTAGGAGACCCGAGAGAATCGAGTGCAACTTTAACCATATTTCGCCCACGATTTCTGGTCGTGTCTGTGAGTCTGCTCCCTGGATTTATATCTTCCGCTTTTCTGGGAATCTCTTAGCTGGCTTTGTCGGACGCATTTTACTGGGAATTCGATTGCAGTCACTTTGGCAAACTTGTCTCTCTGTTTGGACGCCTATTTATAGCCTGTCATTTGAATGGCATTCCGGGCGGGCGTTCGGGCCCACGCATCATTTACTATAGCAGTACAGTTAAAGACATGTATGTATGTACAATATATATGCATATATACTGATGTGGTAAACACATTTCCCGTTACACGTGCGGACATTTTGTTTAGTTAGTCCGAGTTTCTGGCTGCGTGTGTGTGTGTGTGTATCGTAATTACATAATGATTTATTTTCGCATTTCGATTCGGTCGGCCGTGTGCGTTTTTGATTTATTTACATTGACTGCGAGGTCATCACAGCATCATCATTCGATTATTTAACACAAACAGGAAAAGGAACGAAAAAAAAAGGTAGAATCTTACATCATTATCTGTTATAATTTATTTAATAGAAAATAGTTAAGGATTTCCATTGGCTCGGCTTTCTTTACGCACTTTGTTCAACTTTAGTGGCATCGAAATTAAATTGATTTATTTATTAGCTGTCTGTTATTTGTTTATAAACAATAAAAGCCAAAGAATGCGCATTTGAGGTTTATGAACATTTCAAGCGCCCCAACAAAAGAAAAATGAACCAAAACCAAAGCAAAGGCAGCGCCGCCAAACAATAAAACAACAATTATTTTTATGGCAAATATTTATCTAACAGCATTTTAGGCGATGAGCCGTGGGCGGTGGATGGGTGGTTTTTTCGGTTTTCGGTTTTCCTGTCAAAGGCAAACAAAGCATCGAAGGTTGCTTAATGCTGAAATATTAATGTGCGTTAATTACCCAGCAGAAGCAGGCAAAAGTGGCAAAATAATATATATGTATGTACATATATATTTTGCCATATCAGTCAACGCAGGGATTAGCCTTTAGTATAGAAATTTAATTCTATATATCTGATACGTAAAACCCGGCCCCCTCTTTTATTAAGTTCCGCACTTAATGATTCCTTAAAAGTGTCCTGGAACTTGTGACATCTGGAGACACACTACACTTACACTTCCTCGAAACGGTTGACTATCGAAGTGGCAATTAAATTTGGGACTTGCAACATCTGGAAATTCCACTGTTTCCACCTATACTCACTTCAAGATTCACACAGGCTTCTGCAAGCGGATTTTACTATATATTCACATGCCTCTCAACTTCCAGCCAAGTTCAGGGTCATAGGTTAAAATGCTGTTCAGAAAGTTTCGACCACAGAAATGCTACTACTTAAGCCGTGGGATTTCTCAAGGTATTTATATTGAAGGCACCGCCACCACCCACTGACTTGCCTGCTCATATTTAATGGCTATGGGAAAAGTTTCGTTTTTGGCTGTCATTAAACCGAAGGCAGTTATTTTTAAGAAAGTTCGGGAATGGGTTTAAGTACATCTGGCATCTGTTTTTAATATTTTACTAGTCGTTACGAATTACTGCCAATCATTGTCAACCAATTACGAAACTATATGTTTCTCCATGAAGTTCAAGGTTCTGACACTGAGAAATTCTTGCAATTGTTAATATTTTATTTAGCAACCTTATGCTTTCTTTCGCCCAGCCACAGCCAGTTCATAATAAACCAATTAGTGTCAGCCAGGGAAATCAATTTGAATCGAAATAATGTATATTCCAAAAACCAAGAGCCAAAATCGAAATCAAAACCAAAAGCTTGGGCAATTGGGCTAATAGAAATTTCAATTGAATTTTTCAGTTCAGTTTATATCGGTTGTATATCGGAACGATATATGTATGTATACAAATCGATGCACAAATAATACTTATATGTATATATATCCAACTGGTACATAGAATCGCGTTTGAGTTCATTTGTTCTGGGCTCGTAGTTTACGCATTTTGTTTATTATTTTGATGAAGTGATGTTGGTGGTGCTGCTGCTTTTGTTCTCGATGCCCTGTTATTGTTATTGTTCATTTATTTTTACCCAATTTGGCCAGCCACAGCCAAGGCAACTGGCGAAAAGGTTAGGAGCATCGAATTACATGACCAAGACTTCATTATAAAATCATTAATTAATTAAAAAAAAAAAAAGTGGCATTTGCAAAATAATGAGGCGAAACAAAGACTACACCTGCTAGTTAGTTAAAACTTGATCAAATTTCATTTTCTCTAGAATATATATTGAACAAAATGTCAGTAAGAAGTCTCCCTTTATTTTTTGCACACGAAATACCAAAAATGGAAAAGAAATGGAAATAAGTGGAAATAAGTAAATATAATCAAATTTGGAGTTAATGAGCGACCCGGAAATCATTTTCAGCACCATCAACAGGGATTCCTGCAGCACAAGGAGAGATGGGGCGGGAAAAAACCAAAACAGAACCATAACCGTAACATAAATTCAGCGGAGAATGGAGAATTCCAGGGCAGCTGCTTTTTTTTTTTTTTTGCTCCTCTTTTCCTTCCAGCAGGACAACGAACTTTCCGGGGAATAGTCGCCAAAAAGAAAAAAAAAAACAAGAACGAAAAAACATGGCGGTGGGGAGACCAAACGGCAAACAGAGAAAGCAGAGAAAGCATCCAAATATTTTGGCTTGGTCAATATTGAGTTGAAAATGAATGCCAAACCTCCGTTTCGCCGCCACCTTGCCCCTTAATAGCCAGCACAATGGTGTTAGCTTTGTTCATCGCAAAAAGAAAAACAAAACAAAAACTAGAGAGAAGCGGAAAAGTTTCCACAAAGCATACAACAAAGCAATCATCAATTTGAAATGCTCAAGTGACGAAGAACTTACTCCTGCCAAAACGTATGTACATATAGAAAGATGTCTATATATACATATATATATAGTTGGCATTCTAGTTCAATGAACCTTTTGAAATAATAAATTATTGAGTAGTAGCTGCCAAAGAGAAGGGCCTAAGATATATATGTATATCGTTTGCAATCGAAATAGTGCGATTAAAGCGAATGCAAAGAAACTATGAGAAATATAAATATATAGGAAGTCGAAAAAGCCTCCCATTTAACTTAATTTAAATATATATTTAATTATATACAAATATTGGAGTGCAATGCAAACTTAAAGGCAATCACTGATGAATTTATCCATTGAATTTATCCATTGAATTTATCAAATAAATCCCCAGCCAATTAATGCAAATTAATTTATGCAAATATTGCAGATGAGCACACCAAATTACTAAATAGAATATTCTCATTAAATATGTAGCAATCATAAATGATTTAAATATAGTAAATAAGTGAAATTGGATGGGAAATTTAAATCACACATAAAAGCCATTTAAGAGAGGAGAGATTTAGAGACATTAACTTATTGCTAAGGCTGCAGCATTTCGAAGATTATACCAAGCTAAACTTTCTTTCAAGTGGACATGAAACTAATAAATTAATATTCATTTCCGTAATGACAGCAATTAAATCATAAATACACATCCAAGAATGTTTGAGCTGCAGAATTTGGTATGAAAACTATGGAAATTAATGTTGAATCCACACCTGCAAGTCAGTCTGCAATATTATTTAAACCGATACGATAATTTGCCCATTCAGAGGGTTTTGGCGGTGCGGGAGAGTCGGCGTTTGTCGGGGGAATCCTGGTGAGAATCCAGGGGAAACCAATGACAAATAATTAATTGCGCACACACCACCGCTGTCTGTCTATTCGTCTGTCGGTCTGATTATAGACACACACACACAGACAGACACATAGAAATATGTCTGATGTGCGACAGGGCAAGGGAAGGGCTGTGATGGCTCCAATGGCTCCAATGGCCTGGGTGTTATCGAGCTCCTCCGCCTGGCACCAATTAACTTGGGCGTATTGTGTAAATAATGTGTTAGACATGGTTACACATTCATGCCGGCCATAGACACGTCGTTCGCATCGTCATCTTAGGGCCCCCTCATCATACATCTCTCAGATACTGGATACTGACTACTGGCTACTGAATCCTGTATCCCGGATCTCCGGATCCTCACACCACGCGAACCCCGACGATAGGATTTTGATTGCACTTGGAGCTGCTTTAATTGAAGACCGAGACAGGAGACAGCAGATGGGTGGCAGGAGACAGGAGATAGGAGAAGACCTGCGACACCGAGTGGCCGCCCCGTGATGGGGCTGTTGACATTGATCCCTTACCCTTCCCATTCCCAATCCCGTAACCATTTCCATTCCCATTTCCATTCCCTTTCCACACCGATTATATGTCGTTCTCCGATGCTGAACTGAGCTGAACCGATGCCGATGGCATAGCTGTAGCCGCCGCCTGAGCTGCTTGTTGGTAATTGCCATCAAATCGAGGGATAAAAAGCCAAAAAACAAAAAAAAAAAACAAGTAAGAAAAGGCTACAATGTGATACACTGTTCAAAATGCTGTTACAAGTTTTATAAAACACATGAAATAACAAATAAATGAAACAATATTTAAGTAAAGTTAAAAATAGTGTTACCAACGATTCAGTAAATTCTGCCACAAAGAATAAGTGTGACCAAATTAGAAAATTAAATGCCAACGAGGCATATTATTCTTCCATTATTTGTGTAATAAATGAGTCATTTATGGGGCTAAAAAAACTAGTTGTAAATAATGTGCTTTGCCTTCATGATTTTTTTTATTTTGGCAAGATGTAAATAAAGTAAAACCAAAAATATATGTAAGCATAAATATTGTTGGCCTTTTCATTCGATTGATCTCAATTTATACAAGATTTGTTGGAAATTTTGTTTAGTTTATAAACTATAGAAAATTCCATGCAATTGGAAGGGAATTTTTTTTTTGCCACGTGTAAGAAGAAGCCAAGTGGTGTCCTTCTCGTCATGGACTGACTTGTGCGCCATGCATGTGACGGCAGCTCAGCAGGATATTTTGTAAATCATTAGTCAACAAAATGGTGTGTGTGTGTGTGTTTGTGTGTGTGTGTCTGGGTGTGTGACGCCATTATTCTCTTCTTGCCCTCATTTTCCCCTGCACCCATTGTAAAGAAGAGCGACAACGGCGGGGGGGATTCTTTCATAGATGCCACACATTCCTGGCCCTGATGAGATGCGCCGCCTGCGTAAGATTGCCCCGAGTTCGCAGTCGAGTGCAGTCTGTCCACCGATGTCATCAGCATTACGAGTGGGTGGCATATGGCACGGATGAATGGAGGCATTCGTTACCACTCCGGCGAGACCATTAGGCCATCAAAGTTGATCAGCCTAGATCGATATGAATTTATGGCAAAACCACCTGTTCGAAGGGTCGTCACACACAAAAGCAGATTCATATTCACCAGAAACAGCACTTTAAATATAGTTTATCAACTAAGCTGTTTATGGATTTATTAGATATGTTTTGAGACAAACTTTGCTTTACTTTTAGCCAAAAAGTAAAATTCTATGCTATTAGAACCTGTGTCACCCAGTTACTTGAATTAATATCAAGTTAATTTGGGGCAATTAAAATTGTTTAGCAATATCTATAATATTAAAACTGTAACAAACTATAAAAGAAACATAGAAATATATAACTAAAGAGATCTGGGAATTTATTTAATTAAAAATATGGCCGAGAATGTATTTAAAGCGGTAACACTTTATTTGCAACCTATTTTAATGCACCTTTAACTTTTTAGCATTAAAATATTATCATTGTTTATATACCCCAGTTCCATGTATAAAAAGATTGTGAAACATTTAATAAAAAAGACTCTTAAAGGGCATTTATGTACGGTAAATATTTAAAACCAAAGGGATCCATGCATAAACTGTAATTTGTGAACCGCAAATAAAAGAACGATTGTGTTAAGGATTATAAAAACGGTTGACCAACAAAAACACCAAAAAAAAAACAGAAAAGGTGAGTTCTAAAAATTAAAGTTTTTCAGTGCACGAAATTGCTTGCTGGGAGAATTCAGTCACGGGGAAAGTTGGCTCAAGAGGAATGGAATATATATATGTGTGTGTGGCGGTTAAGAGGTCCAAGGGGATGGGGGGAAGGTCAAGGGGTAGGGGCAGGGGAGTGGAATGAAGGCAACTTTTTGGACCTGGCCAAGTGTGAGTGTTGCTCGGTTTGGTGGCGCGGCTAATGACGCCAACATTAGGCGAACGTTTAATGTATGTGCACGTAGCCAGGTCCATTCCACACACACACACTCTCTCTCTTTGGTCCTGGCTCTCTCTGTCTCTCTTGCCACACACACATACAGTAGGGGTCAATAAAATAATTTATCCCAAGATACTATATAATTATAGATAATCCCTATAATACTATATAATCAAAGGGTTATGAGTAATAATAATAATTAATATTATTATATTATATAAAATAATATTTGAGACAATAAATAAATACTATAAATATTCTGCAGATTCAAATAAATTGAATTATATTTAATTTGAGCAATTTATAAACTACACTTTTACAAAACTAAACAATGCAGTTAGAAGCAGAGCTATTTGTGTGAACGCAACTGTAAATACGCACGAAAGTCAAGGCAGACAACGTCAGATGCTCGAGAGCATTACATAAGCGACGCAAAACTGTATGCTACACTTTTTGATGGCCACCCATCCATCTGTGAGTGTGTGCGTTATTTCTGGCCATGGAAAGCGTCGAGGATAACACGGAGAGCAAGAGCGGGAGAGAGAGAGAGAGAGGTAGGGGGCAGAAAGGGAAAGGGGAAAAGGGAAAAGGACAGCAGCGGTTGAGGGTCGACAAGGATACGCACGGCACGCCACTCAAAAGCCATAAGCCCGGCAAATTAACATGCCCAAATTATGACAAAAGGAAAACGAGGCTAAAACAAAGGCCCCGCAAAAGCAAAAACTAAGGGTGTGCAGGCGCACAATAGGGGTGCAAAAGGGGAGGAGGAGCCTTGGGTTGGGTTTTTTGGTTTCCGCTGTAGACCGGAAAAGGCCAAAACGAAGATTACCCACAAAACAAAAAACCAAACCAAACCAAAAACAAAAAAAAAAGAAACACCCAAACTTTGGCGTTAACAGCATTTTGCGATTTAAGTTAAATTTAAATGGCCAATAAATAAAACTAACCCTTTTTTTCCGCCAGAAAGACAAAAACTGCAATCTTAAGACGGTTTTTGTAACACTTTAAGGAATATCTAAATGCTTTTAATCGCTAACTTAATAAAGATATATATAGTTTCGAAAATGCCTTGATTTCTACCTTCATTAATATCAGTTTAGCCCCAATGCTTCCACTATTTGTTCTTCTTCACCTGCTGATGTGTTCAACTTTTGAGTTTTGCTGGGAGCCACAAGTGCAGATTACTCATACGCCCCGTTAAGCGAAACCGAAACTACAACTGACTGACTCACCAACAGACAAGAGAGAACAGTGCCACCGCGCCACACGACATATAACTGTCATAATCAGGGATGCGGACACCACGGCGGCCAACGAAACATCAACTGGAACATAAAAGCAGCCAGCGGTGGCAAGGGGATACTGGGGATCCTGAATCCTGGATCCTGGATCCCAAAAACCAGCGCCCGAAATCCCACAAAAACACACACAGACAAAAGGTACAGGAACCGCAGTCGCCGTAGTCATAGTTTAATATCCATTTAACATGCTCGTGTGTTGTTGCTTCTGCTTTTCACTGAGAGAAACGGCAGCTAGATCTAGGCAATCCTTTTATGTATATCCCCGTTACTTTTGTCGCAGTGTAAGTGTGTGTGTGTGTGTGTGTGTTGGGGGGGAAATTCCCAAAGTGATTATATTAATACAACATGAGCCACAAGTGTGTTGCATACATTGAGGCGTGCCGACTTGAGCCGAACGAATCCATGACAAAACTTTTGCCCCATTGTACGAGGAGTGAGCGTGAGCGTGTGCGTATATATATATCTCCTGCTCATGGCATATGAAATATACATAAAGCCAACGAACCAACTCTAATAATAATAAAATAATAAAAAGCAAAACAAACTTTTCACCATACTCAAAAGTTGTGGGCGGCAGAAAACTAACCAAGAAACTAAAACAGTAGCTGTATGTATATCCTAGATATTATGCCAGCCACAATCAATTCCTGTATAAAAATTGAGGAAACTTTTGCACAAAACTAACTCTCAAAAGTAGCAACTTTCAAGCAAGCAATATTCCTTATACTTATTTCAATATTTCAAATATTATTTTAAAGTCTAAACTCACCACAAACATGAAGTTAAAGTATGGAAGGGCGCAGGATATGCAATGTTCTGTAAGAAGAATAATATTATTAATATTGTTGGCTTTATTTATTTATACATTTGTATGATATTATATATAGGATATATAGAAGAAGTTAAATAACATATTTAAGGGAAACCTAAGTTGCCCCTTCCTGTTGCAGTTTCAGTGCGCGTGAAGGTCAACTGTGTTGCATATCCCAACGATGCCACATCCTCCTACAATACACACACTCTGGCTGTGCCTAATGAACTAAATTTACATTTTCTCTTATTTCTTTTTCGTTGTATTTTCCACCTCTGCTTTTTGGCCAAGTTTTTTTTTATTACACTGGGGAAAATTACCTTAAATTGCTTACAACAATAAAAGGCATTTAACAAGCACCATTAAAGCGTTTATTCATGACTCTAAAAGGGGTTTCATTCATCATTCAGATGATTCTGACAAATGAATTCCTGTGAAAGCTGACTTAATTCCATTTAATCCTTTTTCATTGGAAAATCCTGTGAAAGACACCCGCACGTGCACAACTCAATTGCATCTCGGACCAAAAAGTGCAAAACAGAAGCGTTGAGTTTCCCAGAAGCATGTAGATTATGCTTTGTGGAAAAGTAATCAAACTGTACAAGCGCAGTGGCAATTATTGCATTCAGTTTTAATGAAGGCTCATTCTGGATATCAGAGCGGCAGCTATCGCTTCAAAAAAATAAGAGATTATGCTTTGAATTCTAGGAAACAAATCTAAGGAAGCAGTCAAGCTGCAAGCAGAGTTTCACATAGTTTTCTGTAAATAATATGAACCTAAGCAAGGCCTTAGCTGCTATTTCAGGTAAATGAACATTTAATACGAGAAGTATTGTTCGATTTCAGCAGAAAAAAATGAATAACAAAATCAGGTGTCTCAGCTCTATGATTACCTATCCCATTTGCTTGAATTGTGCAATTTGCAGTGTATTTAGCTGGCAAATACTAGCAATTTGCCTGTGTGTGTTGTTCTGCTCCAGCTGCCTTCAGAGTCCTCGTCCTACCTCGCCTTGCCCTTGCCCTAGCCATGCTTTGGTAAAAATCATAAAAAAAAAACAACAAAATAAACACAAACATAAAGAAGCCGACGTTTGCATACCCTAGCACTGTGCAAAAGGTGCCTAAGATAGCTGTATCGATTTTTATATAATTATAAGCCTCATTTTTTAAGCACAAAAAACATACATCTCTCAAAGTATATACATATCTGTATAAAAATAATGGAATTATATTTTTTAGCATTACTTTTCCTAAGTATTGAGAGACTGAAAGTACAATACCCTTCGCTAGGGTATAAAAAGGCGGCAAACCCAAAGGCGGCGACAGAAAACTCAGCTGGCAAAGAAGCTCCCAGCTCGCTGTTTATCTCGCTCGCTGTGCACATTAACCTCTTTGTTAATCATTTACAAACAAATGCAAATAAAATAAAATACAGCAGCAGTAGCACAGGTAACAAAAACAAGGAGAGACGACGGGCATGGAGGCGGGACGGAGGCGGCTATGCAAATAAAAAAGCAGGCAAATGAGCAGCGAAATTGCAAAAAGGTCGGGCAGGCAGGGCCGTAAATGGGGGTGAACTTAGAGGGGGATAAGCTCTCGAGCTTTACGGCATACACAAAAATACAGGGGGCGCCGCCGCCACGCCCATCCAAGATTTGCGCCAGTTACGTAGATTTTTCCGCCGCTTTTCCTTCCGCAGCTTCCGCTGTTCCGCTTTTTAGCCGGCCATTCCAGAATTCATCTCAAAATCTCTGAATAATTCAGTGAAACTTTTGTGACTCTTTTTTTTCGACTGCAAATTGCATTTTGGCCTGGTCGAAAATGCCAACCAGCCAGTCAGCCAGTGAGGCAGGCAGGCAGCAAACTCCGGTGTTGACTTTTCTCGAAAAACTTTTAATCAACGAACGTGGGTGGGTGCTTGGCTTTTGAAAAGGGGTTTTCCATCGGAGAGCGTTCCAATTTCCCAACTGCTTTCATATGCAAAAGATACTTGACTTTATGCGGCTCTTCGCAGGCAGCTTCATAATTAGTTTGAGATGATGTTTGCCCCTGTGTGAGCCTCTACTCATTTATATATACTTATATATCTTTTTTTAAGCAGCCCTTAACCACTGATTTTGACCTGGGCCCCCCTGCCATTGGTTTGTTGGCTTAGTGCGTTGCCAAGCCACCGAAATTCATTCATTTCGCTGGCCTTAATGATATTTTAATTAAAACTATGCCGCATTTGTTGTCAGTTGGTCACTCTGTCGCTCAGCCAGCCACTTGGTCACTTTGAGAGGGGAGAAAACCTTTTGGCTTTTCACGCAACACCATGGCTGCTTTAATAAAATTGCTCACTTCTCGGTGGCCTGTCGGTATGTGTGTGTATTGTGTAGTATTGTGTGTTGTGCCTCCTGATTCGATTTTCGTTGATTTCCCCGAAAATTCCGCCTCTTGCCAGAGCTGGTGCCTTGGGGGCTTGGGGTTTGTTGAATTTATTTGCTAGAATCCTTGTTGCGGCGCCAATCTTTGATCAAATCGAAAGCGAAGGCGAAAGCCAAAGCCATCGTATCCATAAGATACTTATGAATGTGGGTTACCTTGAGGTGCCTTCACTCTACCGAAGGTATCTCAAGTATGAATACTTGGCTAGATAGCCCGAAATTAATACGCAAACCCTTTTGAATCGATTTGAAGGGCTTCGAATAAGTTTGTATGATAATAATTAGCTTTAATTACATATCAAGTATTGAAAACATTATTTGAAAATTTCGTAAGCTTTATAAAACTGTCTCTAAAGTGGAATCTAAGGCTTTGCAAGGAGAGATGCATCTTCTGAGTACATTATTAATGGAATAAGTTAGAAGAAAATGTATCTTAATAAAGAAAAGCACCAATTCCATTTACAAGAAGCAAAACTGCATTATTTTTTACAGGAGTTGCTTGCGCTTTAAATTTAAGAAAAGAAAACTTTAAGGATGCCTTCAGTAGATAGCAAGCCAGCTATCTGGGACATTTTTACCCCGGTTATCCTTGTAAATAACAACCGTTGCAAGCTGTAAAAACTGCAACTGCACACAACACAAAATTCTGCAAAAGCCGCCAGCCGCCTCTGGCCATCAAATGTATCCCGTATCTGGGAGTGTGTCCCCGTCTCGTATCTAATCTTCCCTGCCATGTATCCGCCGCCGTTTGTGAGCCAGGTAATTGCCCGTCCAGCAGAAAAAAAAAGAGAACATGTTACTCACTATGGGCCAACTGGCAACTCCATCCCCCAAGCATTTCGCTGATATCACAATGTCCCGGGCAGCAAGCATTTATCGGCACACAGAGGAAAAAACTCCTGACTAAGTGGTCTCAAAAATCGAATCATTTAAGGATAATATAAATAGTAGATATAATAATTTTAAGTACAACAAAGTTCTACCAAATTTATATCGAGATTACAAAAAAATGTTTTTATCTAATTTCAAAACTAAGATATGTACTAATGGTTTCCTTGGCTGCAATTTCTCGCAGTGCACTGAGAGGGAACTGCCGATGATGACGCCGAAGTTGAGTTGGCAGGCGTCCGCCATGCTGTCAACGCCATGCCGCCTAACGGTTTATTTGCAAAGCGTTCAAATTGTCAAAATGGCGTGCGGTGCGCGCTTGGCCATAAAAAAAAAAACGAAAAAAAAAAATACCTAAAGCAAAACCCCAAAAGCAGAAACACAAGCTGAAGCCCAAACTGAAACTGAAACTGAAACAGGAACGGAGCAGCGACGTCAGTGAGTCAATAATGTAATTTTCTCGTTTGATATTTTCACTATATAGACACACACACACACACACACAGAGACGGGAGGAATGAAGAAATGAGTTGAAGGCGAGTCCTTAAATGAACACAGGCAGCATTCCTTTTGACGAGGTCAAAGAGCGGATAAATACCTAAATGCAAACCAAGGTTTGTCTTTAAGAAAACCCTTTGAAAATATTAATAAATAAATTTAATGAGGACTTTTCCCCAAAGCTATGATGTTCCAAAAATGGGCATCAAGAACGTTACGACTTTCAAGTCATACCAAGTCATAGTCCACCGACTTGTTAGGTTTTCTCCGTTACATTTCTATATTTCTTAGAACTTTTGCTGTGATTGAAGCGCTCAAGTTTAGAATCTTATGAAGAATCTAAGGAATTCGATATTCCAGTTGTGTTGAATTATCTTGTTTATTTTCTTTGGAATTCATTTATAAATTGTGATAGCGAATTGAAGTATCGAACGAACATAACAATGACAGAGAAGAAACTGTCTTCGATAAAGCGGGAACACTTCAGAGATGTTGAAGATTTGGGAAAGAATCCGACCGACCGCGGCAAGGACAGCTTGGAGGAAGAGACCATGATAGTTTCTGAATTCGGAAAGGTTAGTAAAACGGCACAAAATGCAGGGAAGGCTCCAATAGCGGTCATTCCATCGACCAATATTAGTCCCAGGGTCGAGAACGACGAGAATGAGGTGGAAAACATTTTCACTAAAGGACCCCTTAGTCATAGGGAAATGAATTCATTTAATGTGATGGTAGTCAACTTGTGGCGGCGCCGTGACAACCTGCAAAACCTCTTTAATAGTTCCAAAGATTATGTAAGTCTTAGCTACCAATAATAAAATCAATCTAAATGTCTTCGAGCCCTTGGCCGTATTACAGACCGTTTGCACGGATAGTTTTAAGTGTGATCGCAAAACGATTTCCTTAATGGAAATGAAGCGCGCCGATTACCTTGACAAGATGCTTAATTCTGCCTTCAATCGCACTCTCATGGCCCTGAAAACCTGTAGAGATTTTAGTAACAAGTTTAAGAAAATTGCCGAGAATGAGAAACTTCTGAAGATCGATAAAAGGAAGACTATAAACGAATTGACGAATAAATGTAAATTCCTCGGTAACCAGGACCAGCTCCTTATTAAAGTTAAGGAGGCTGAGAAAGTGCAGAGCCGTATGATCGCCGTCAAGAATGATTTTATGACTCAAAATAAACAAATGTTCTTGGCGCTCACTAAAAAACAGGCCGAACTCAATAGATTAAAATTAAAGCTGACCAAGGTTGAAAAGTAAGTGTCTTGCTCTTTGGTATAAATACCAATAATATCCCATTTATTTTCGCTTATACTTCTTTTCTAAGGGACAAGAATATTTGGAAAATTACTGGCTTCTTGTACTTAGCGGCCCAGCAATGTGGATCCCTGAACGAATATTATCAAAATGTGATTGGCAAGTTTTTGCCTTACAGTTCCCCGTCGACCCCATCGATGGCCGACAACTTGATGCTCTTGGGAATGGCCGTCTACCCATTTGCGTCCGAACCATGACTTTATTCAAACACATTTTGTACAGCTACCGTAGACCTCATTTATAGTTTATCAAGGCACTTGCACAATACATTATTTTGATATGAGAAACGTAATAACCAACTCCAATATTGTAACATAAATATTGCATTATATCCGTTGGTTCTTTAAACATCTCAACTGTGAAACTCATTTGTATCTAAATAGCGAGTGTTGACGGAATAATAAAGTCTAATTTGATTAGGTAAATAAATCACACCTCATCCCGTGCATGTCCATAACCTAGAGATCCCATTCACGTTTCTCTGCCACACTTGATGATTGCCATATCCCCGAGTATGCGAATGTGTCTGTCCGAATGCATTATTGTCGGTTTTGCGGTCAACCGCAAACACAATTCATTCTAATTTCGAAATGGTGTTCAAACACGATTGACAGCTCTTCGGTTGTGAGTTGCTAAACAGAAAACAGATAGTTGTTCCATTGAATACCCAGTAAATGCAAGGATTTATTTATTTTCATTTCTCTACGATAAACCGATAAAGGTTTCCCCCTATGAGTATTTATCTTAATCAATCACAATCAAATGTTGGAACTATCAAAACGATTACGATTATAGCATTATTTAGCACAAGAGCTGGGGAAGGGGGGTGGTTAGAGGGCGAGGCATGAAAAGGCGAAAATGTCACGAAAAAATTACGCATACGCCCTGACGACACAACACGACGTCGCCTGAATGGCTTTACTTGGCGTTATACTGTAACACAGAATTGCTGAATCAAGCGAGGTGAACTGAACCGAGCCTCACCGAATTGACGGCCTTAACTCGATTAATGCATAATACAATGTGAACCATAATATCGCGACTGTGTGAGCGAATGAAAATGGTGGTCATCCGAATGGATATGGAAATTGAAATGGAAATGGGCGAGTGGAAGGTGGATTCCGATTCGGATTCGGAATTGGAATTGGAAATTGGAGCTAGCAAACAGTTCATTGGGCTAAGGCAAGCGGACAACCGATGACCACAACGGCGGCGCTTTAATTAAACAAAATAATAATGTAATTGGTAATTACCTAACCTTATACCCCATCCCATCTTGGTATTTCGTGACATCTGCCACCTGTACTATACTCTGTTCCCCTATTAGATATTGTATATATTATATGTATGCCTTTTGCCATTGCTTTTATCTTTAAGCGCTGGTAATCCTCGGCGATTTTTGATAATTTATGATAATTGAAGTTTATTTACTGTATACAAGACCATAAATTGTTACCAAGCGATTTCCCTTTTGGGAGATAACAGAGATTCCGGAACTGCTTATTTTGTTTTTATCTATTGCTAAATATGGCATTGAAGCCAGATTCAAAGATAGATTTATATTAACGTTTTTTATTGGCTTTATTTTTGATTATTATTTCTTATTTGTGGCTTCTGTTTATTATTTCTTATTTGGTTATGTACATATATATCTAGATATATATTATCTGAGGATATTTTTTTATGACTAACAATAATAAATTAATGACTAAGACTTTTAAAAACAAAACAAACTTCTCCCATCTCTTCCCTAATATAATATTTGGTTTGCAATTTCAATATTTAAGCTCGTTTTCTTTTAGGCTCCGAGTTTGATTATCGGTGCCCAACCCTGTTTAAATTTATAATGCAAAAAACTGATGCATACTGATATGTTTGGCCTTGAATTACACTATACAAGTATCTATATTTTTTATCCTAAAAACTATTTAATATCAAGCATACAAGTAGTGCATTTTTTCGCAGTGCACTGATCTTAGTTTTTAATCTATATATTTGTGTTCGAGGAGAGTGTTTAACTTACACATACGTACTTAATTAATTGGCTGCTGTTCTTGCCTTTTTACGCTGCCCTATTGTGTCTGCTGTTTACCTTTGTTGTTTATTTTTGTTTGCTATTCGTGTGCTCTTTGTTTTTATTTGTTTTTACCGCCTGGCGAATTTGGTTTGAAGAGCATTGCAAAATGCAGGGTTTGAGCAGCACTCTCTTGCTCACCCTCTCTCGCGCTCGCACTCTCCCTTTCACATTCGGTTTCTTAGCAAATGCTGGACACCTGAATGCTTTTGTTGTTGCACTTTGTTTTTATCACTGTAAAAAATACACAAACTTTGCAGCGCACGATCGCAGTTATAAATTCGCTCGCGACGAGAATAAATAGAATAAATTAAGAATGAAACAATAGAAAGAATGCAAATTCAACCTGTGCCGCTAACGAAACCGAAACCAAAACTGAAAACCAAAAACCGAAACACGTTGCCTTCCATTCCGCCCGCCGCCGACCACTCACTAATGCTCCCCCTCTATTATTCTCTATGCCTAGCGCTCTCTCCTTTTCACAGTTTATCGCAACTGCGTGTAGTTATGCGAGCGGACTAACGGGAAAAGCTCCGTCGGACGACCACTGACCAACTGAGAACGGGGAATGGAAAGCGGAGAACGCCAGAAAGAGAGCCGGCAGCGTTTATCTAAGTACAGTGGATACCCGAAACAGAGATCACAAAAAAACAATAAAACACGGAATAATTATAACTAGAACAAATACATTGTGATATAGTGATTTTTCCAAGGTAAGCTTATACGATTTTCAAAGAGAACGCCGACCAACTTGCGGTATACGTAATTTTAAAAACCATTCCCTACTATTTATTATCAGAAAGTCCTTATTTGCCTTACAGAGCGACTACTGTGGACTCTTCAAGTGAAAATGAAAACGACAACAAAGCGCGTTGAGAGAGAAGCTCTCTCATGCCATCTCTAGCTCTCTCTCGATGACGGTGCGTGGGTGCTGATCGTGCGAGCGAGTGCAAATATAATTATTGTTCTTTGGCCTCTCTCTCTCTCTCTTTACCATTCGTGTTCGTGTTTCGTCTGTATTGGCGCGATGAGTGTGCGACACTGTAACGCCGTTCGTTTTGTTTGTTGTTGCAGCTTTATTGCACAATCCCATGCTGCCACCCAACGCCACCCAACGGGCCTGGGCTCTCGCTCGCAACGGTTGCAGGGCAAACAAACAAACAAAAGGAAGCGGTGGAGAAAAGCTTATGATCAGAAATCGCACACTTGCCGTGCACCGAATTCAAAGTAAGCGCCAACTGCAGCCACAGTGATCTCCCGATAGTTAAAGCCAAGTTGAAAGTTCAAATTAAGCAAAATCAATTTGATTTTATATCTTGAGTGTTGAAATATAGCAAATACAAAAATAATAATAATTATAATAAATACTTTTGGCCGTTTTTTGTTTCCAGTGCACTTAAAAGTGCGTGCGAGCGGGATGAGGACGGTGGGTGGGTGGATGGGTGCTAGGGGGAGTCAGTGCGAATTTCTGTTTGCTCTGTCGTTTTGCGTGTGTAAATTTCAGTGCTTCAATTTTATGTGTGTTCGTTCTCTCCACACCTTACTCTCCGTACCCTCTTCTTTGTCCTACCCTCCGTCTCCTTCTTGTCCGCTCATTCGTGTTTGCGTCGGCGTGCGCGCAAGTAAATTTCTTCTAATTTAATATTTTGTTTACATTATTTATTCATTTACTTATGTATTTGCGTAGCTTCCTCTTCGCGCGCTTGTTTGTTTATGTATTTCACCTGTTCCCATCTCCCCGGGCCTCCCCTGTGCTTTATCACTGCCCCCAATGCTCCCCCTTCACGCCAACGAAAAAAGAGCATATGTACATTTCATGGTATATTTTTCTCTCAGTGGGAGAGATTTCAATTTTTAAAAATCCCGATCGCTATTCGAAAAAGGCGCCTTCAAAATATTGACAATTGGGAATTTTAATTGATTATTTGTGGTAAATATTTACAAAAATAAATTGGCTCCAATCTAAAAATCACTGTCGGGTTTCCTTAAAAATAACAAAAACGTGAATAAACAATACTTTTCCTTAAAATTTCGCATGATCTTTGTTAAAGTGAGAAAAGCTAGTGTGTTATAAAACAGATTTGCCATTCAAACGTAATAAATAAATGCTACAATTTTGAAAACCTTTTAAAAGTATAAATCATTAATGAAGAAAACTTAAAAATCAAAGTTTCAAGTCTGTTCTACGTTTAAAAAAAAATGAAAGATAGCTTTTAAATAAAGAGAACTTAAGTACTTCCATAATAAAATATAAGCTCAATAATAAATCAAGAGTACTCCCGTAAAAACCTTGGAGTTTTTTTCCATACTGACTGACTGACTGAAGTTTTCAAAAGAAAAGCTTGGATTTCTTATTAAGATTTCGATCATCTTTCATGACGGAAAAAAGTCTGCTGTCTGGCTTTCAATAAACAATCGTTTTGATTTCATGGAAAGTTTCCCTTAGAATCCAGATAAATAAACCATTTCAGTAACTTATAAACACAAAATCGTATGTCTTTCTTGTAACTCAACAAGCTCACAGGTAAGCACGACTCAAATATGGTTTATGTGGAAAAAAAAATGATGGATTTCTCAAGAAAATAATATTTTCCTAATAATTTGTGACAAATGGAGAAGCATTCTGCCAGAATATGAAACGTTTTCGCCATGTTGGAGCTAATTAGAAATTTAAATACAAGGTTACTTATTGTAAGCCCATAAAAATAACGAAAGAAACAAGTTTAACCCAAACATTTTAAAATGTAGGGTAATTTTCATGATATATTACATTTCTTATCATCTATTCAGACGTATTTTTAATAGATTTAAGCTCGGAAGAGATTTCTACGGCAACTCTTCATCTATTTTTATATATAAAAAAATTAAACTTAACTTAAATACAAATTAAACCTATAAAGTCAGAAAGAAAATAAAAAAAAGATCATTCCCATCAATATTTAGACCGAAAATCAAGCTGTTTCTCATTCCAAAGAGTTCACTGTAGTTTGCATATTAATATTTCGAGCCTTTCACAGGATAATCGAAATTAAAAGAGTCGCCCAAAAGCGCGCTTTAGAATTTTTTAGTTTTTTTTAATTTACAACCCCCGCACACACGCACACGTATTTGAGATGCAATTTTGAATGATTTTGCCAATTCCCGCTTACCTCCGCTCGTTCGTCTTGCGCTCCTTTTGCTGTTCTTCTGTGTTTGCCGCCTTCTTCAGCTTCTCCACCAGTTGGTATTCTCTTTAGCTGCCTTTTTCGCGTCTGTGTGTGAGTGCTTGTCTCGTCTGCGCCTGTTTTTGTGTTTTACTTTGAATCCGTTTTGTTGATTTGTTGTTATTTCTGCTGCTTATGTTTATTTATTATTATATTTTGTATTTCTCTGGTTACTTGTTTTGCCTTTTGCACATTTTACAAATTACACCGCTGAACTACCAACGAGGGCACAAGGAAAAAAATTTGGAAAAAAAACAACGCTATTGTTTACACGCGCGCAATAACAAAAATAAAATGTGTGTTTCAAGAATGAAAACCCAAAACAAGAGCGCAAAAAAAAGAAGGGAAAGGAGTGCGAAAAGCGCGTGTTGCGCTGGAATTTGATTTATTCTTCGAGGTTTCTTGCGCTTTTTGTTTTGATTTTCGTCTGCCGTTCGTCGTACTTCTTTGGCCCGCTTCCTTTTTGTATTTTGTGGTTTTAATTCTTTTCTGGTTTATTGTTTATTGTTTGTTGCTGCTGGTACTGCTGCTGCTGCTGGCTGGTTGTGTTTGGTTGCAGTCGCCGCAGCAGAGGAAAAAGTCGCGTCCGTTTCGCACGAGTTTCGCTGGCAGAATGATGCGAGAATGCCAGATTGGCCAAATACACCGTTCGTTTTCGGGGAATGTAGCTTTTCCCGTCCCCGTTCCCGATCCCACTCCTACAGCGTTTCGTCAGGCCGGCGGTCGTCCCTCTCGCACTCGGACTTCCGAACAGCTGCTGCTGCAAAACACATGCAATTACCGTAGTGGTTGTTTTCATTTCAGAGAGCGGGAGAGAAGCGTGTAAGCGCGTAGGAGCCCGAGAGAGAGCTTTCGTTATAGCTGCGTGGAAAAGGTAAATAAAAAATAGGATTTTAGGATAAAGTTTCGAAAATTCATGTAAATGCTTTTTGATCGTTTTTGAAAGTTTAAAGTATTTGGATCTACAGAAAGCAAAGTTGTATATCTAAAAGCACACAGTTATGATTACTGAAATTTTTAGGAAAATATATTAATGAGAGACACCAATAACATAATTGTATCAAAAATGGTTACAATAAATATATATTACTTTCTTTTTAATGTGTAAAAAGTATTAATTAGAAGACAAAATAAAACCTAGAATATTTTTAAAGACATTTATTTATACTTTAAAAAAGAACTCCTTTTTCGGAGTGCACCATTTCGGACCTAAAAGCTCCACAAGTGCCTGTTCTAAGTACGTTCGTGTACAGCAGTATTGTAACGGTCCGTTTCAATACAAGCTCTCACAAATAAAGTTAAAATATATTCAACATCAGATTATCTCAAGCAATAAAGGTAATATTTAAATACCTATCGACTTTATTTCATACTCTTATTTAATGTGAATATTTTATATCTGTGCCGGCACTATTTTCTGGCAAACCATTGTATGCTTTTGTTTAGTTTTTCAAAAAACCGATGCTGTGCAGAGCTTTCGCAGCTTTCTCTCATCCCCAGGATGCAGGACCACAAAGAGAGCGAGAGAGCGGACTAACGGTATTACGAATAATCGCGGGAAATTCGGCAATGACCAATTTCGTGCTTTTGGGTCTTTTTGGCTGCGTCGTCAATGGCAGCTTTTGTGCGAACTGCTGTCATTTTTTTTCTTTTTGAGCTTACGTTCGTCTCATGACCCTGACAATGAGCTCTTTGTCTTTATCCTTGCCTAACTTATCCTTGTTTATTTTTATATTTCCAAATATTTTACCTTTATATAAATATTATTTTAAGATAATGCTTGTCTTAAGAGTTTGAATAATAACAAAGATTATTTGATCAGGTCGTCCAAGGTTTTTACATTAAAGAAAAACAAAGAAAACCAATTTCAGTTAGTAAGTGTTTTTAAAAAGCGCGCGCATCTAAAAGCGCTCGCCCCTGGTTCTCAACGAACCAGTTCGGCAGCTCTTTGTCCGCCATCTGGCAGCTCTGGTAGTGCCTATCGATAGCATTATCGATAGCAATCAGATGTCAGCTGGATTTGCTTGCACAACAATTCTGCTCCTATATTTTTTTTCCGGCGTTTGTACTGAATTCCATGAAATAAAATGCGGCTGACCAACGTCTTATTTAAGAAAGTGAAGAGCAAGTAAGTTAACTATTGCATTGAGGTGTATTTACCGCTTAACTTTGCCCCGTTTAACAGGCGCATTATGGTTGTGCTGGAAAGTGTGGTCAGTGGCCATCAGTACAATGCCTTCCGAGATCGTTTGGCCGAAAAACTGGAAATAATACGCTTTGATCCTTACAGTGAGTATGGTAAATATTGCAAAATAAGGACAATTTATATGCAGTCGCTCTACATTTCAGTTCAACAGGAGAGTCTCTACCGCGAACGCAAGAAAATCCGCAGCGCCTAATGGAAAATATCCCGCTTTCCCATCAACTAAGTTAGTGCAAATATAAGCTTAAAAATCATTTAATAAATTTAGATCATGACCCTTATCTTGTGGCAGGGACTGGTTACAAATAAAGTGGGAAATCTGTGATTTTTTAAATGTAAAATGTCTTTGTTTTTAGTACTTGCAGCTATCGCTATCGTTATCGATTGCTCCCGTATCGGAAAACGTTGCCAGATCGCAATAGGTTATCTGTTGTAGCCCGATGCCGCGGCGAACAGCTGTTTGAACCGGCAATTTTGTCAATTTGTGAAATCCTTCGAGTTTGTTCCCAAATAATGTCCGATACGATTGAGGAAAATGCCAAGAAGGATCCAGAGCCCGAACCGGAGTCCGAGATGGACCCCACCAAGTTGCTAGAGACGACGGCCGCCTGTCAGGAGGACGAGGATCTGGCCAACATTGTGACCGCCGAGGAATACCTGATGCACAAGGACGTGGTGCTGCTGGAATACGAGAAGCAAATGTTCCTGGACACAGTCCATGCCGACGGCTTGCTGGTGTGCGCCAAGTAAGTTCGCTATATACTTAAAATAACTGCAATAATTATAATTAAATGAAAACGCAGGGGCCTGAGCTACGAGCGCGTCCTGATCAATCTGCTGAAGGCGTACAGCGATGCGGGCAATCTCGTGCTGGTTATCAACAGTTCCGACTGGGAGGAGAACTACTACAAGTCCAAAGTGGAGGCTAAATATGTGCACGATGTGGCCAATACGGCCACGGAGAGGTGAGTGGCAGAACTATTAAGAAATAAAGAATAAAACTAACATCGCTCTCCCTCTCTCGCTCTTTTTAGAGAGCGCGTTTACCTGGAGGGCGGCCTGCAGTTCATTAGCACTCGCATCCTGGTGGTGGATCTGCTCAAGCAGCGCATACCCATCGAGCTGATTAGCGGCATCATTGTCCTGCGGGCGCACACCATCATTGAGAGCTGCCAGGAGGCGTTCGCCTTGCGTCTGTATCGCCAAAAGAATAAAACCGGCTTCGTGAAGGCCTTCTCCAGCAGCCCCGAGGCCTTCACCATCGGCTACTCACATGTGGAGCGCACTATGCGTAATCTCTTCGTTAAGCACTTGTTTATATGGCCGCGCTTCCATGCCACTGTCCGTGCTGCCCTACAGCCGTGGCAGGCGGAGACAATTGAGCTGCATGTGCCGCTCAGCCAGAGCATGAACTCGATCCAGACGCACATATTGGACATTATGAACTTTCTGGTGCGCGAAATAAAGCGAATAAATCGCACCGTGGACATGGAGGCGGTCACCGTGGAGAATTGTGTCACCAAGAAGTTCCACAAGATCCTGCAGGCGCAGCTGGACTGCATCTGGCATCAGCTTAACTCGCAGACCAAGCTGATAGTGGCGGATCTCAAGATTCTAAGGAGCCTGATGATGTAAGTTCAGTTTCCTTTTATTTGGAACTTTTTCTGGAGTGGAAACCTTGACTGCTTTTAGCTCCACCATGTACCACGATGCGGTGAGCGCCTACGCCCTGATGAAACGCTATCGCAGCACGGAGTATGCCCTCAGCAACTCCGGCTGGACCCTGCTGGATGCCGCCGAGCAGATCTTCAAGCTCTCGCGTCAGCGCGTCTTCAACGGCCAGCAGGAATTCGAGCCGGAACCCTGTCCCAAATGGCAGGCGCTAACCGATCTGCTCACCCAGGACATTCCCGGCGATATGCGACGCTGTCGTCGCACCGAGCAGCCAAAGGTGTTGATCCTCTGCCAGGATGCCCGCACCTGCTATCAGTTGAAGATGTACTTAACGCAGGGCGGTCCACGCTTCCTCCTCCAGCAGGCTCTCCATCACGAGGTGCCTGTGGGCAAGCTGAGCGACAAGTACGCTGGGGAACAACGTCACGCTGCTCCACCTCCATCGAAGGTAAAGAAATCGGAAGAGGAACCAAGCGGTTCACAGCCCCCGGCTGGCATGCAGGATGAACTGGCTCAGCTATTGAGCGATGCGGAGGCTTCGGCGGAGGGTCAGCGCTTCGAGGAAAGCTACATGCTGACCATGACGCAGCCAGTGGGAAAGGAGAAGGATCAGCAGGAGGAGGAACCTTCGCAATCGATCAAACCCGATCCGGATGCCTCCATTTTCGAAACCATACCGGAACTGGAGGAGTTCGATGTGACAGCGGCCTTGGCGGCGGTTCCCCATCAGCCTCACATCTGCCTGCAGACCTTCAAAACGGAACTGGAGGGCGCCATGGCCCTGGAGCATATGCTGGAGCAACTGCAGCCGCACTATGTGATCATGTACAATACGAACATAACGGCCATTCGTCAGCTGGAGGTCTTCGAGGCCCGTCGTCGTTTGCCCGCCAAGGAACGCCTTAAGGTCTTCTTTCTGATCCATGCAAGGACCGTGGAGGAACAGGCCTACCTGACCAGCCTGCGTAGAGAGAAGGCGGCCTTTGAGCTGATCATCGATACCAAGAGCGTGAGTTAAGCTTCTTAATTGATTAAATATTTAGTTAAGAGACTGCTTCTCTTTGCAAACAACAGAAAATGGTTATACCCGAGTATCAGGACGGCAAGACCGATGAGGCCTTCGTGCTGTTCAAGAGCCACGACGACGAGCTGGCCGGCGAGGACAATGCCAAGAGTCGCCGGGCAGGTGGCCAGGGAACAAGCGCTTCCGCCTCCAAGCAGGTGACACCCAAAGTCATTGTGGATATGCGTGAGTTCCGCTCGGATCTGCCTTGCTTAATCCACAAGCGTGGCCTGGAGGTGTTGCCCCTCACCATCACCATCGGCGACTACATTCTCACGCCCGAGGTGTGCGTGGAGCGCAAATCCATATCGGATTTGATTGGCTCCCTCAACTCCGGCCGCCTGTACAATCAGTGTGTCCAAATGCAGCGTCACTATGCCAAGCCCATTCTGCTGATCGAATTCGATCAGAATAAACCCTTTCACCTGCAGGGCAAGTTCATGTTGTCCCAGCAAACGACCTCTGCGAATGCGGACATTGTCCAGAAGCTGCAGCTTCTCACCTTGCATTTTCCGCGTCTTCGACTGATTTGGTCGCCCAGTCCGTATGCCACCGCCCAGCTGTTCGAGGAACTGAAATTGGGCAAACCGGAGCCGGATCCCCAGCAGGCGGTGGCCCTGGGCAGCACCGAGGAGCCAACGGCGGGCGAGCAGCTGCACTTTAACAGCGGCATCTATGATTTCCTGCTCCGACTGCCCGGCGTTCATACGCGGAATATACACGCCCTGCTGCGGCAGGGCGTCAGCCTGCGGCAATTGTTGCTGCGCAGCAAGGCGGAGCTCTCGACTCTCCTGCAGTCCGATGAGAGCGGCAAGCTGCTCTATGACATCCTGCATGTGGCCCATCAGCCCGAGAAGGACGAGGTGCTGGGCTCAACGGCTTTGCTGGCGGCTGGCAAGCAATTTGGCGCCGGTTCGCACAATCGCTTCAGGAAGGCGGCCGCCGAGTCGCGAAGGGGGCGACGATAGGCATCCCAAAAAGGAGAAGAAGGCGAGCCAGAAGGAGGAGCAGACCAGGAGGAGTGAGAGCATCATCAGTATATGTTATGGCCACTGGAGTGCCCAGCAAACAGTCGGCGCGAAATTATGGAAAATATTTTTTTAAACGTGGCAATTAACGCGCCGGGGGAATGGGAATTGGGGGGGCGGTCAGGAACAGCGCCAGGCTGCAGGATGGGCGGCCGCTGTGTGTCTGTCTGGCCGGGCAGACAATCGGGAACAGCGCTGACCGCTGGGGATGCGACAAACTGCGATACACCGGACACTGGCGGGGCTTGGAGAGTGCATAAAAATCAATTTTTAATAAATTTTTAATTGCCAGTCGAGCGGGAGGAAGGAGTGCGCGCACCTGCAGCCAGGACCAGGCCAGGCCCAGGCCGGGCCATGTGATAAACGGAATTTTTTATTTTGAAATTGAAAAAGCCAAAAGCTGTGCAAGATGCGCACACGCTGGGAATGTATTCCACAGGAGACTCATTACGTTATAAAAATTGAAGGCAGTCTTTATGGAAATCATTTAATGTTTTTGCTTGAAAGGATATGCATAAAATATATTATAAAATCTTGAGAATATATGCAATTCAGTTCGTATTTTTTGTTGGGGGGGAATCCGGCACAGGCACACATCGAAATCCCATTTTAGATTCAGTGCGAAATTTCAAAAACCACAATTGCATGGCCAATTGAAATGACGCAAAGCGAGGTAATTGGCATTCAGATTGGAACTGAGAATAGAATGATGCAATTTGCAGGGGAAAAGTAGAGCAGAGCACGGCACTTGGCCACATAATCCCCAATGATATTCTCCAAATAATACTGCTTTTTTTAATGATATATTAAATATTTTTCCAGATGAATTTCATTTCGATTAAAAGAATCAGTAGATATTCCGTTTTATTTGGAGTCTTATATTTTTGGTTAAGAATATTTGCTTAATTAAACGTTTTTAGCATTCCTTAGTTAGTTTTAATTGCTAAAATAATACTTATTATTAATATATATAATAATACTGCTCAGTTCTTATATTGTAACCTTATATTTAACCTTTAATCTTAACCAAATTAAAATCAATATAATAAAGAGAATAATCAGAGAATACTCTCTTTATTTTGAGTTACTAATATTTTCTTAACTTCTTAACTTGTTCTTGTTAGTTTTTATTAATAAAATAATAATTACAATTAATATAATATTAATTTAACTGAATAAACTGATCAGAAAGTTTTATAATCAATTTTAAGGTGTGCTGCATACTGTGATTGAGAAAAATTATATTTCAAAGAAGAGAATCTGAGAATAAATTTTATGTATGATTAACTCATTTTTTTGTTATATTTTTCACTTAATAATATGGTTTAATTTAACATTTTTAGCTTTTCTTAGATCGTTTTTATTCCTATAATATTATATGCATGAAGATTTATATTTCGGCTAGGGTTTAAATACAATTTTCTTCTCAATTGTCTCGCAAAGTGCGAGCGCTCAACTGAATTATTCTTAATTATAGAGTATATATTATATATTATATATATGATATATAATATATGATATGATATATTATTTTCTACTTGTAGTTTTTTTTAGGGCATCCAGCATTCGCTGTGACCCCGTTGTTCCGCCACTTCCTTTCCTGTTTGCTTTTGGCTCTCGCTTTTAGTGCGCTGCTCTTGTCCGGCTCATTGGGCAAAGCGCGCTTAGAGCGTGTTTGTGATTGTTGGCATTATCTGCGGGTCTGGGTACGAGTCTGCTCCCCTCCTCCCCCCACTCGTGGCTGCGGGGGAATCCCCACTTCGTTTGTGTGCAACACACGTACGTCTCTGCCGGCTCTGTGTCTGTGTATTTGCTGCATACTTTTCAGCGCAAGTGAATCTAAAACTTGGCAAACGTTTTGGACTTTCCGACTTTCGTGCTCGTGGGTTGTGGACTTCTCTGCTGGACTGCTGGCTTTGTGGCCTCCAATTCGATCCAAAAGCATATTTGCCAATTGGCTGCGCTTTGTGCCCCTCAGCTGCCAGGGGACGGGCAAATGCCAGGCGGTGGGGAGCGGGGCTTGGCTTTTGGAAAATCCGGGAAAAACACTGGGAAATGAAGGCCGACCGGGGGCACAATTAAAACTCCATTACAGGACGATTCCTTCGGCCTTGATTGTCCCGCCAGCTTCCCCATTCCCATGCCCATTTCCCATTTCCCTATCCGCTTTCCCAGCTGGCCGCAACAAACGCTTCAATCAAGCGCCGGACAATGGCCAGAACCTGAAGCGCAAAACCCAAAAACATTTGGCCCCACCAGTGTAATGCCACCGACTTTTCCCCGCTTTTCTTTCTCCTATTTTTTTCTTGTTGTCCTGCCCGATTCCCACAATGACAACGTTAATTTTCACTCACCAGACCCCAAAATGGATCTTTGATTTTCGGGGTATTTCCCCCCCTTTTTTTTTTTGTTTTGCGGGGGAGTTTTGTTACTATTTTTTTGTGTTTCGTTTTTGTTGAAAAAAGAAATGTATGTGAAATGCCGAAAGGCTTAATTCTGAAGGATTTTTGGGGGGCGCTGCCAGTGATTGTTGTTGTGCGGAAAATGGGACAGTAATAAAGCCTTTCAAATTGATATTAAAGGCTAAAAGTGGGCGTATTTTTTAAAGACATTCATTTAGTTATTAAAAATAGAAAGAAGGTAAATAAATTTGAACTAAAAGTGTATGGAAAATTACTTTATTTTCTCCAGAAATGTTGCTCAAGATGTCGCTGGTGTTTTTAAAGACTTTAACAAAGTGTTTTAAGCTTCCAGATTCAGTGTAAATTGTATTTATTGTTATTTAAAATTATGTTGTACTATTTTGGATTCCTTTTTAAAGGTTTTACATATTTTGCATTAATATTAAGTTTTAAATTGCATTTCTTTCGTTTGAAATAAATTGCAGCTTATCAATCTTTAAAGCAGCTCAAAGAGATTCCACAAACATATTTCAATTAAATCTAGGCCTTGGCTTTTCACTTACAACCATAAACATTCATCTTATGGATCTATTTACGCCTTAATTAAGGAATTTGTCTGTTTCTGTCTCAAAAGAAAACAGATTCAGTCGAGTGCGAAATGAAATTAGCTGAAATTCCACAAATTTAATTGGACAAAGTTGTGTCCGTCGCTGGCTCGTATATAATTCGATAATTGATCGGAATTAATTGCAAACTTTTTGCATACTTCATTATCATCCCTCCAGCCGCCCGGCTATATACTGGGAAGCAAATTAAAAGGCCGCATCGTTAACCACAGGCATCATTAAATATATAAGGGGATTGGCAAGGGAAAGAGAAAGTATCTGAAATTGGCATTTAAACCTGTTCCTTAATCATCATGAAAATCTAATCAGCTTCATGAATACATACAGTTGATTTTGTAGATATCCTTTTATTCTAACAAAATATAATCACGCACACTTAAAGCCAGGATGTCGTTGAAGCAATTATTTGCGACTTGGCCCGACGGAATTTCATTAGTCAAAGTCAAAGCCGAGGAATGCATCGATTTTTGCTTAATTTCGTTAAGGCAGGACATGGCCTTAGGAGCTGCAGGATATTGTAGCGGCAATTTGACACATTTCATGGGCCGCTGGCACATAACTAATGCTTACTACTTATTTAGTATCTCAGTTTGGGGGGGCGGAGGAAATGCATTCAAGAAATTGTGACACACACTCGGAATGGAAATACCTTTGTCTACGTGTCCTCGTGGGAGTCAGAGTCACTGCAAAAATAAATATGGTTTCAGGACTCTCATTTTAATATGTTAGTTGTCAGTTACTTGAACAATATATCGCTTATAAGCTAAGGAACTATTGAAAAGTATGAAGATAATAAAAAATACTATTTATTAATAAACTAACTATAAATAAATATTAAATTCAGCCTGTTGGATATTCTATTTTTAATTTAAGTTTTATTTAAACTAATGTAAAATAGTTAGAAAAGAGCTCTTATGGTTAGTTATAAGTGATGGTACAAAGCCAATATCACAAATCGATAAACAGGAAATGAAGCAATTAATCGTAACTATCAGAAACTTGATGAAATTTATTACTACAAGAGGAAAATGCTGTTATATTTAATTATAGATTTTAGGAGTGACAATTTTACAAACTTAGTTATGTAATTTTTAATAATAAGTGTATAAATATAATTAAATAACTACAAATTTAGATATTCATAAATATAATTATACTATAACACAAAAAAATATATAAATCTAAGGCATACATTTAATGTATTTTATTCATGGTATTATAATTAGTTATTAATACTTTAAAAGTATATTCCTTGCACTTTAAAATGCACTTTACTTTCGAAATAGAAACACAACTATATAGATTTTTGTGTACCGAAGGGTCTTCAGTAGTTTCTGGCTTAAAGGTGGGCGGAAAGCGGGGAAATGGTGGAAATGGCAACGGGGCGTGCCTTTTTCCAGGCGGGACTGCTTATCATAAATGACAAATCTGGAATGTGAATGTGAATGCGAATGCGAATGCTAAACGACCAACAACTAAATGGGCCAAAAGAGTCAGACAGCTCGAGTTTCGAAGGAGGAATGGCTGGCCTGGCTTGGCATCGTTCTTGCCTGGCGTTCCAATTTTCCTGCATTTTGGTGTAAATGTAAATGTAAACGATATAATCGCTTCAATCTTTTCCGAAGGGAGGTGGAAAATTGCTACCCAAGTGGAAAACATAGAGAGTGAGAGAGAGAGACGAAAATAAACGGGAGCCGTGAACCATACAAGACTTTGGTTATTTGCCTTCTTGTTAGCCTCTTGGCTTTTATTTATTTTTTTGTATTTTTGGCCAAAATTGAGGGTTTGCCTCCCCAGTGTGCGATCGATGACTTCTGGCCGGAATATTATACGGCAAGTAACCATTTGGCTTTAAGCAAATTAACAGTTTTGCAAGTCACTTTCTTTTGTGGCTAAAAAAAACGGAAATTGTTTGATTTATAAGATTTTTGTATGGGATTATATTAAATGTTTTAGCTCATTGTTGGTTTTAAATAATTATTTATAGTACCCACATTTCCTCTTCATTAAAATTGTAATAAAAATTATCTTTCCTGCTGTAAATTATATCACAAATAAAGGTTTCTTAACATAGCTAGAGTCTGTGATAAGTACCCTTTTTTTTAGAGATTCATATGAAGTAAACTGCAATATATTTAATTTTAATTTATATTTAACAATTTAAATTTTAATTTACAAAACCCAGTAACCCCTTCCTGGAATATCACTTCATATTTGGTAAATTTTAATAGGTATTTAAAATAGGTTTTTGCTTCCGGGGCGGATTCGTTGGTACTGGGATTGATGGCGCATTACCTGTACAAGGATCTCATCCTGGAGGCCTTCAACGTCTTCCATCGTCCGATGGAACTGGAGGAGGTGGCCATCTATGTTGCTGAAATGGAAGCCAAGTCCGTGGACGAGGTACGTCTGGCAGTGGACAATTCTTTGACTGCCGCCTGGTTGCATGGCTTTCTTACCCGCGACGAGAACGTCTTCACCTTGGCCTGTGGCTACTGGGGTGATGACGTGCGGAGAACGGTGGCGCTTGATGGCGGCCAGATTAAGCCCTCGGTCATGCGGTCCAAGTTCCATCCATCGCAGTCTCGAAATTATCTAAATAAGTAATGGCGAATAAAATGAAGCAAATATTTATATAAATTACTTAAGGATTAATTAATTAAGTGATGCCAAGGAATGTTCGTTAAAGCGCATCGAAAAAGAGCATCCCAGGACTGAAGAAGAGCTTAACCAGAAATAGTTTCAATCAACGCCGTAAGTAGAGACATTAGCCGGCACTTAAAGCAATGGACATGTCTCACTCTCTCTGTCGGTGTTGTGTGTGTAAGTTTTCCCTGCTATGCCAGTTATGCCAACACAGACCCGGAAGATGAGGTGACTTTTCCGACATCTGGGCTTTATTTCGCCTCCGTGTCACCAGGTGTCCAGTCCAGCTACCTCGACGACACTTGTCCAACAAGTCTGGTTTCGTGTACATGTCTGCCGGTTAAGTGACCGCACAGGGAACCATTTGATGGTGACCCAGTTCGTATTGATTTCAGCGCAGGAACACGATGGCCTCCATAGTCCGCAGTGTGAACAAAGCACAAGCCATTGGCTTTTATTGTTTGCCAGCCGACGGCCGGAGAATTCCCCAAAGTCGGGGGCGACGGACTCCGTACTCCGGACTCCGGAGTTCACCCATCGAGATGTGGAGACTCCGATAAGCTCGCACCTATGCAGCCCCAAATTGGGCTGTCAGCTGCCAGTGATTCTGCCACTGTGCGAATGTGTGTGTGTGAACTACACTGGGCGAAACAAAATACAAGTTTTTTAGTATAAATATTCATGTACATATATATATTTTCTTATTATATTTATTAATATTAAGTGTGGCAAGCTTATAATAAATAAATGTTGGCTGCGATTTTTAGAACGCAAAGAAGTCAAAGATACACAAGGGGCCTTGATGAATTTACGACTTGAGTTGCACTAGAATTCCCAACTGGTTTCAGCTGGAACTTGTGAGCAATTGTATTAAAGATTAGGGATGCCCAAAAATATCTATATATCTATAAATATATTAATAAATCAATATTTTAACGTTACCAAATACATTTGTGCAATAAATCGATATTCTGTTTAATAAATCGGAACAACATATTAAAAATAAATAAAACAAATATTTTATACTTTTAGATATTCGATATTATAGATATTTTTCGATATTTAAAAGTACGATATATCCAAGTTAACGATATTACCGATACACGCGCTTTTTTAATCGATATATTATATCGTACCAGTTACCCTTTCGATATACTTACATTCCCAATACTAATGACGGCGACAGCTGCATTTTCCATAGCTATTTCCTCCTTATTTCGTTCAGTGTGCGAGTGTGTGTTTCAAGGCTTGTGTGTTGCGGTTAAATAGGAACTGCGCCAACTTATAACGCAGCCAACTTCCACTTCCGTTTCCGTCGTCGTCGCCGTCGCCGTCGCTCTGTCCAGACAAGGGACATTCCAGTGTTTCAGCCCAGCCACCCCTCTCCTCTCCACCTTGTGTGTCCTTTTCGTGTCCGTGCCCTTTGGCATTCGCCGAAACTATTAAATCACATTTTACGAGCGTTAAGTGCACAATTAAAAGCATTTCGTTAATGTGGAAAATGTGGCGCTGCTGTCTTGGCTTGGACTCGCCAGTTTCCTCCCCCGTTTTCCATCAGTGCCACCTACCGCCCTTTCAACCACCCCCCGCCGCCCTTTCATTGTGATGTAATTAAATTTTCAGCTGCCTGGCCGCGCATTGCTTTGCGTGCACCTTGGGGGCCAACCTCGGCAGTTGGAATAACATTGGATTTTTGGCCATGATCCTGAAGGACTCAGATGGGAAGACAAGGAGCAAAAGGAAGAAATGGAAGAAGGGAGGAATAAAGGAAACGGAGACGAGGACCTGGACGGGTCTCCAGTGTGTCCTTGCTGCAAGAAAAACAAACTAAATCGATTATGGTTTAATGTAAATTTCCTTCTCGGAACAGCCATTAGAAAGTTGTCCTTGGGGCCACCAGCACAGCAGAAAACTCGGAGATTGTTCTTTAATCTCCGCTTAAGCTGAAAAATCTGTTGATTGGATGGACTTTTGCCGGCACATCCAAAATATCAACATCAAGTGTAATTTAGAGGGCTTGCCCAGGGGGGATTATTAAATCCATTATGCCGAGGCATAAATTACATTTAACATTAAACAATTACAAAAAGGAGAGAAAAATACACATTTTATTAGCCAGTTAAATGAGATACTTATTCCCAGTAATTTATGAATTCAACTGCATTAATTAATGAGAAAGGAATGGCACATTAAGGAACTAACTAGAGTTCTTTTAGGCAGAAACTAGCGAGTGCAGCTTCCCTTGCAAATGGAACAAACTCCCTCAGTTTCAGCTTCAGCCTGGACTTCACCCCTAGTCCCAGTCCTTCATTACGAGTAAAACGCAAACTAAGTAAGTAATATGAGCCTTAGTAGGCGTGTGAAGAGCACACTTAAAAAAAAAGGGGGTTAATGCCTCACACCACTTCACAAACACCCCTCGCATCACGCATCCGCCTAAGTGCGGAAGCATGTTCAAGTGTGTTGGAAATGGAAAGCAATGTGTAACTTTTTTTTTTATTTTCCTTTTGCCTCCGATTTTTCATTTTGCCTCTTTATTTCCTTATTTCCCCCACATTTCCTTTGCATTTCGGGCGTCACGCCCCGCTCTGGCGCAGCTGTGGGCGTGGCCGATCCGCGGACAGATGACAGTTGACGGTACAAAGTAGCGCTGTCTTGTCCTTGTCCTCCGACAAAAAAAAAAGGGACACCCCCTAGCGAAGTGAAGGGAAACAAGGTGAAGGTAAGCGGAGCAGCGGGCTTCTTCAGGAGCTAAAGGACATTCCGGGAATTTGACATTAAGCGGCGGTTGTTTTAGAAATATTACAAAATAAATATAACTTATTTCAAGGATTAATTATTAAAATTACATCTTTGTGCTAGAATTAAAAATGTTTAAATATTTTTAGACTCCTTAATTTATCGATAATGTCGATATATGCTACAAAGAAGGTGTATAAATCGATATACCACTTAAAGTATGTAGCGATAAATGCGATAAGTGTCCCTAAAATATTGATATGCATATTCTTTTTCATCGATATACCAGTATATACATTTAATATAAAGTCTTCTTATATATACTTCTATAAGTTGTTATATCCTAAAGATATGTGTACAAATCGATAAACAATTTACAGTATGTATCGATATATGCGATGAATGTCTTTCAAGTATATTCTTATTCATAGTATGCATACGTTAGGTTCCATGGTCCATTAAGAGGATACATTTTGGATATGTTTAAGTAATTATTGCTATTACCGACAGCTATCCTAAAAACATAAATATCCGAACATACCTTGTAGCGTTGAGTATATTCAGCTATAAATTAATAATAATAATGCTATTATCCAGGAGAAATCCAGAAACCTCCCTCGTTGCAGCTGCAATACACGCATATAGCCTCAAGTTCCGTTCTTCTCGCTCTTCACTTCTCGTTCCAGTCTTTTTTTTTTTTGCGAATATGGCAGAGCTTCCGGCACTGGCCCGATGGCCTGCTGTGTCCTTTTGATATTCGTGGATCGGAGCGGAACAACAAGGACCGAAAAGGGGCGCTGTTAGGTGGCGGAGGCGTGGAAGACGCCCCTTTAAAGGCGAAACATTTAGTTTGTTGCATGTTTGGACATGTTGCTCGCTGCACGCTGTACGTGACATTTGGCGGAAATAGAAATGGAGCCCAGGGTAAGCCAAAGATGAAGATATTCCTATATTTTTAGACAAGCTGCGAGCTTTGCGCCAACGAATTCTTATAATTTGCATTGAAGTTTTGATTGCCACAAAGAGAGCAGCAAACCGGAAACCGGAAAGGGCCGATGACAAATGCACAAGTGCTCCGCTCCCCCAAGGAAATGGGAAATGGAAAACAAAAAGCGCCAAGACAAAGGAATCACACACAAAAATGCTGCGATAAGACACACTTGATTGCGAGTGCATTCCGATATTCTTGTGAATCCTTGACAAAAAATAAATGTAAAGTTTCTAAAAGATGCTTTAAAACGTCACAAAAAATCGTATTTTCTAACATATCTAACCAGAGACAATCGAAATGAGGGCTGGCCTAAAAGTAAGTATATTTACAATCCATTTAAAATCTCTACAAGTTGTGGCTAACTTTTAGACCAACTTTCACGTAAATCATGACATTCGAACTGAGCTCTGACAGGAAGTTTGGAAAAAAAAGTCATTTCAAGGTCTCTATTTTTTGCATGAAGCTCTTGGCTTCCATTAACCTCGCCTGCATGGGATATCAGCAGCAGCATAAAAGCAAATTAAAGTTTGCCTTTGCTGGACATCATCAAAAGGTAAGTTTATGAGCAATCTCGGACTGCCATAAACCCTCTAAGTAATGAAGGGGTGCCGTTCCGGCTACGTACAAGCAAACATACATAGATGGAGAGGTGAATCCTGGAAAGAGGATGATTTTAATCGAAGGGATCAGGCGGCACACGACCGGATGAAAAAAGAGAACAAGGCAGATGTCTGTCAGTGGTGGTAAAAAAAATTACAGAAGGAGTGGAGATAATATGCCAGGATGCTGAAAATATCTGCTAAAATATATATTATTTTATACACATTTATAGTTTTATCGCTTATAAATCTTAGTAATTAATTTGTATTTATTTTAGACACTTAACTTATTCAAAATCTCCTCGAAAACATTTAAATACAAGCCCAGAAGTATGCTTTAAATTTAAAAACTGATCAATTGTCATAAAATATATAGTTTCCTACTTTTAAACACCTGTTACAGGTGAAATACGCTTTTGGCTAGCTAGAAAAGAAAAGAGAAGCAAGCTAAGCAGCCATCACGAACATTCCTCGGCCTCCGTCCAGGATTTTCCGTCTACGGCAAGTCGACTTCCTCCACTCCTGGCATTTCGTGTCTGGATTGTCCGGCGGTGGCTAAGTCTTAAGACCCATAAAACCCATGTAGCATAACTAATAGGTCTTTGGCCAGGAGTTTTGTTTATTCTTTCTGCTCGGCTACTGTGCTTCTTCTGCTTGTGCTTTGCTTTCCTGCTCGATTGCAGTTCAATGCACGAGCGTTGAAATTGTTTTCATTATTTCATTTCATTTGGCTTGTGCCATGTGCACCTGTGAGTTATGGCCCGAAGCCGGGCTCCTGCCCAGGCATTCCGGCATTGGGTCGGGCCAGGGATTAAAGCCAAGCTGCCAACGCTGCACACCCCACCCACCACCTCCTCACTCTGCAAATGCTCTCGGAAAAGCCATCGGAATATCCATACCGCCACCGCTCTGTCCCGCCAGCATGCTGTGGCAAAAAGTATGAGCCATTAAATAAATACCAGCTCCAATCTGGAAAAGCTTCGGCGGAAGGGGCAAAGAAAAGCGTTTTCAGCAAAGGGAAAAACGGAAGGCAAATACAGGGATGGACAGGGAGGGAAAGTAGGAAAGGCGAAAAATGCAGAAAAACGGCAAAAAAAACGTCGCCGAAGAAGTTCAAATAAAAATGCATAATTCAAACTTAATGCAAACGCGAGTGCGTGTGCGTGCGAAACAGTGATGTAACTTGGTCACGTTCAGCCTCCAAAAACGCAGTTTCAAATTACAAAACTCAAGCTCTAATAATTTATAACAAATGGGGAAAAAGGACCTCAAATAATTAAGTAAACTTGTGCCTTTAAATAAAAATTTGTTTTATATTTTACAATAGATAAAGGCAATCAAAGAATCTTCATTTGCGAAGCTTCAGTGCCTCACTGTGATCCTTGGCCACCAAAGGATTTCCCAACTGCTGTGTGTGCGTGTGTGCTTAAATCAAATATTGGCAGGTGTACGTGCATGTAAGCCGTGAATTATGCATGTGTGCGTGAGCCTGGGCGCCTGAGCATAAATAAAATAATTGCATATGTCGCGTGACGCCATTCCCCAAACCCTTATCCTTATTCCGCCCCAAAACCGATTCTCCAGGCCACACTATTTGCATATGGAATGTGCGGAATGTTGTGCCGATTAGTACACACATAATGCCTTATTATCAGTCGCGTCATATAATTTTTAAGAACAAATTAAATTTCATTGATAAAGGGTAATAAACAACATTGCAATATTATTTTTAAAAACATTTTAAAAGCATTTTTGTATTTGAAAAGATATTTTAAATAAATTTATTAATAAATGTTTCAATCTCCATAATATCTAGAGATTTTAGGTTACTTCTCTGTACTACAAATATTTATTTACATCTATCTAGATTATGGGAAACTGTTACCTTAACTCCAATTTATTTCAAGTCAATAAAGCAGTTCCATAAAATATATTTTCCCATTTTTTTAGAATTTGCAGTATTCCCAACATTTATCTTGATTAAACTAAATAAATACATAAATAACCTTAGTTTGTTTGAGGTATTTTAGTGTTACTATAACCCTTTAATCTTACGAGTATTTCCAGTTAATAAATTCCCAAAACTGAAACCGAATTCCGCAATTAAAATTCATTGTGGGAATGTTTCCATCCATCTATCGGCATTGTGTCGTCGGCCAATGCATTTTCCATGCTCACCACCCTGCAGTTTCCATCTCTCTTTTATATTTTCCCCATTTTTTTTGGGGTATTCTCTCAGCACACTATAATCATTTTTTGTGGATATTATATTTTATTTTTTTTGCTAGCTACTTTCATTGTTCCGGCACAGTGGGCATAATAAATAAGAGCGGGAGCAGGCCGCATAATCGACGCATCCCCTGAATAATGTACGCGGAATGTTTCGAATGCTCCGCGAATGGCGGGCGGAATTCATGGAATGTTTATTAAACACAGGCGGTGGTAAGCGGCTTACATGGCCTATAGAGGGGGGAGGGATAGGATCCTGGTAATATATATTGGTATGTGGCAAAAGGTGGGCCTTAAAATTGACGCCACCCACTCACGTCACCTGGGCATCCGCTTTTCGGCCATGCCAATTTATTGCGTATCCCTCTTCCGGCTGGATTGGAGTTCCCCAGTTTAAGCATTCGAATAATCAGCCATAAAAAATCGTTGAATATATATTTAAATATATATAATTTCGGATAGTTAAGCTCCGGAATGTGATATGACATAAGTTATCTTTAAACATTATCTTAAACGATTTAAAATCGAGTTCTTTTACAACAATCTTCATAATTATTTTACACCTCTTTCGTACGTTCTTAATGACTGCTTATGTTTCAAAATATTTCTCGCATCTATTACCTTGGCTGGGTGTTAAAAAATGAGTCCTCAGCTTAGCTGGCAGCCCCTTTAATTGCAACGCTCTGATGAGCTCTAAACTTGGCATGCAAATATTATATTCCCGGCTATTTAGTTTCAGTTCGCAGGACTATATATGCTCCCCATTTCCCCTCCTCACTTGCTCGCCGGGTCATTTGTTTGGCTCTCTGTCAGGGAAGGAGCTCATTTCTCTTAGTCGCTGCATGAAAATTCATTTGAAAATATGAGAAATGCATTCGCTAAGTTGGCCACCGCCACACATGTATATGTAGGGCTTTGGACGGGCACTTGGCGAAAAATATAGAGCGTTTTTCTTTAAATTTGAAATGATTTTATAAGTAAATACAGAAATAAATGATTTCGATTTATAAAGTATATAAGTATTATAGTAAAAATATGAATAGGGAAACATATTATTAATTAATATTAAAAAAGATGTAAATATTTTCTATAAAATGTTTAACAAAATAAAATTGTAATATAAAGAAAAGAGTATTGAACAAAGTTGATAAATTATGAATAATAATAAAGTCCTTTTGCTTTACTACAGGAAAATATTAATGAATAAAATGAATCTATTGCCCAAAGGGAATATTTTTAAAAGAAAAGATGCCGCAAAAGAATATATAATAAAAACAAGATCTTAAAAAGCGAAATTATAAAAAAGGATAAATATTAAAAAAAATATATATATTGAAGAATATATTTATAGAAGATAATATGAATGTCAGCCAAATAAGTATCCAATCTTTGAGCCTTAAGGACTATATAGTAAGTATATAATTCTGCCAGTGATCCTGCGTGTATGGTAGTGGATGTGCGCTGTTCTTTGAGTGTGTTTGTGTGTTGACTTTGCCCAGCAGGTTCAGTTGCGGCACTCGCTCTGGCATTCGGCTCCTTTATGTTATTTATTCAAGCAATTGCCACTGTCAACACAGCGCACATTGATAGGCCAATGATGAGGGATGAGGAAAAGCTGCGGGGGAAAAGCTGCGGGGGAAACTGGCAACTTGGCGGGGGAATAGAAATCGAAAATAAATTTTCAAACGATGAGGGAAATGGAAATGGCGATTGCCACGCCGAGGACGAGGACGATGGCAACTTCTTAGCAATGTCTTCTTGCCTGCAATTGGACAATTCTATTTTTGTTTATCTTTGTCTGTTGCTGTGCAGCTCATTTTGTTCATTTACATTTCCCATTTTCCATTTTCCATTTCCACAACCCCCCTACCCCCGCCAGTAAATGTTGTGCAAAGCAATAAAAGGGAATGTGAATGGCGAAAGGCGACAGAAGACAGGCGACAGGAGACAGCCGACGGGGCGACAGGCGACAGGAGACAGCAGAGGCGCTGACACCTCCCATGTCCTGGCTAAAAATTCAACAAGGATTCGAAGGATGGTTCAAGCTAACAACTACTGGATGGTGGCCTACAATATGCTCAATGTCAATTTGAATGGGAAATTACTTGGGCCAAGGTCTTCATCTCTAACACTTCCTGTTCTACAATTTATACAAATAATATTTAATTGAGTTATAAAGAAATATCTATAAGATATGTGAGCTAATATTTATTCATAGTTTCACAAGACTTATAAGAAGGGTTTTATAAATACAACAAGATAATTTTAATAATTATCAACTTGATGTATCAGGTATCTTCTATTCTAACTAATTTGTAATTTATGTTCTTTACTTCCCAGGCTTCTCCTGGATAATTGCTTCCTTTCTACAGGGTAATGATTATCGAATTATGTGTTCCCTGAACTAAACTAAAGCTCGGAAAATTACTGCAAATCCAGTTATTCATTGGCCAAATGAAAATGGGAAATGCGTCTGGCGGGGAGGGGTTCTTAAGCATTATGCCTAACCATATCTGTGTTTGGCTGCTGCCAGTGACATGCATAAATTAACGCTCTTTAAAGCCCATCCCCAGTGTCAATGAACGTGGGGGTGGGCGAAAAGATGGACCGTCCTGGAGGTCCTGAAAAAAAGTATGCAGCAAGATTTGCTGGTCCTGCCATTTACGCAAATAAATGCGCCAAACTTTTTGGGACTGGGAATTAAAGAAAGAGCGGGCTGGGGAAGGAGATGGGGAAGGTAGGAGAAAGGCATTTTGTAAAGCAGGAGCCGGGCAAGTGAAATCAACAAGGAGCTAACAGAAAGTCCGAGAATCCAAGTCCAAAGTTGCCGTCTGAGCCAACTACTTAGCGTCAGCGACAGGCGTTTTTTTTTGGCCGCCCTCGTTCCTCTTTGCTCTTGACCAAATCAATTACACGGCAAGAAAGATGTCTAAGAATTTGTATTAAAAATATTATATTTTATATTTACATATGTTTTGTTTGGCTGCAATATGAATGATAATTTCACCCAAAATGCGGGTCTTTTGTTTGTTTTTATATTTTAAAATATCATATTATTGTTATTAATATTATATATTAATTGTTTTATTTATTTCAAATATCAAAATATAAGAATTTGCATTCAATAATCAATATTCTACATTCCACAATCATAAATTAACATTTTACAATCAGTTTTTTACAATGAAAAGAAAAAAAATAATAATTCAACAATTAATTTCAACAATCAACAATCCACATACACCAATCAACATCAAACATGCTATAATCCTTATACAACAAACGAAATTTCTTTATGTTTTTATACTTTAATGAATATATATATATATATATATATATATATTATAAACTTAATATGACAGACACAAGTACCGTATTTCTTAGAGTGTACCCAACCCCTGAGAGATGGGGCAGTTGAGTGGCCCTGGAATGGCGCTAAGCGTTGACTGAAATGGTTTGCGCCATTTTGTTTTAAATATATAAACACAATAAATATAAAAATATAAATAAAAATAAGCAGAGAGCCGAGAGCCGAAGAGAGCAGGGGAGAGGGCGAAGGTCTAAAGCCCGGCCAAATGTTTGGGCTGTAAAAATTGTTTACGACCACTAAAGGAAAACCGCGGAACACGACACCACAACACCAACAAGGACATCAAGCACAGGCGGCTTTTCATTCTGGGAAAACTCCACCATACACACACACCACACCCTCTCTTCTCCTGCGGTCGGGGGTCACCATATTGGCAATGTTTATGTGGCTGCCTGACAATTTTATGCTCATGCCTGGCGATGGCCAAACGATTTGGAATCTTTTTCAATCCGTCCTGTCGAAGAAGCACTTAAACCGTCCATGATTCAATTTTAAGAGCCGCTTTTACAGCGAATAAAGCGTGGACAGTTTGCGTTATCCCAAAAAAAAAAAAATACAAATTTTTCCATTCAACAAACTTTGGCAGAGCCACTTTCACTAAGAAAATAGCTTACAGCTACTTGGGTTCCAATATTTAAGGGTTACCTGCATAAAATTTATACTTTTTCTAAGTAAAAAATAAATAAATATAATATGAAAACAAGAAAGCATTCTCCTTTATTTATTCAAAATAATATAGTAATTAATTAATAGATCACTCTATGAAATAATATTTATCTTGAGTCTTTTATAACTCAATTAAATTCGTACCCAAGGAAGCTCAGCCTTAGCTTCCAGTTTAAATTTAAATTAACTTGGCAAAAGGCTTTACCTTTGCGCCCCGAAAAACTTGACTGACCTTTGACAGCAATTTGTGGCAGCAATTTGTCCACCTAATCAAAGGCAAGTCATTTGGTCCGGGCCAAACTTAACCTTGGGCAACGGCCACACCTAAGAGCACCCCTTAACCCAAGGTTTTCCACCTGCAGCCTGATCCTTCCGGAGGCCGAAGACAAATGTGCTTGTCAAATATGATTTTAATAACACTCCGTAACCCACTGTGGTGCTGGTGGTACTGGGTGTGCCCACCTGGCCCCGAATCGCTCCTTTATCTTCCGGTTGAACATATCCTTCTACTACTATTACGGCTCCAACCGGCCAGCTAATCCGAGAGGAGGTCAGGCGCAGGTCTCCTGCCCAAAATTATGCAATACCCGGGCTTTAAAGTAGATTACACGAAATTTGCACACGAAGGCACAAAAGCCCACGACGGGCATTAATCACAGGCCCCCGGTGTTGTGTGTCTGTGTGTGTGTGCTTTTAAATAGCTGGCCACGCCCACTGCAGCTAGAAGGGGCGCAGGATCTGGCAAGGAGCAGTAGCAGTAGCAGGAATAGGAGCAGCAGCGGCAAATAAATTGCCAACGTGCCGGAATGCAACGAAACCCTTTGGGTTTACGAGATTTTTCCATATTGCTTTCGGAGCACGCTCCTAGTATTTTTTATTTTTATTTTTTTGAACTGGGAACTGGTTACGCTGCCTCCACTCCCCCAAGGAGAACAAAAAAAAAAAAGAGAGGAAAATTAAATAAAATAAACAACGGAAACATAGGCAAAAAATTAGCATAATTTTTCAATTGTCCTTTTGGCAAGCGGCGCCACGCCGCGTCGGTGGTTCTCAGGTTCCTTGGCCCACCTTTTAGTTCTTTTTAGTTTTGTTTAATTTTTGAAAGTACTTTGATCTGGGAAAATTCTTACTTTAATTCCGTAAAATTGTTATGTTCGTACATTTTTTTAAGCTTGTTATTTTACTTCTTACTGACGCTTATTTCATTGTTAAATAAGATTGGGTTTGCTAAAGTTTCTTCCTTGTTTTTAATATGTTTTTTGTTAAACTATTTTGATTGGGATATTCCGGAAAATTGCCATGTTCTTCACATACTTCCTGAACGTATTTATAATTAATTTCTGAATTATATTATTAACGCATTATTTAGTTATTTATTTGAAGTTCTTGTTTAAAATTGCCGCTTAACATATTTGTATTATTTTGGTATTTTTTAACAACCTTTCCCTGGTCATATTTCCTTCTCAAACTGAAGATATCACTGATTCCAAGGAATTATTTCTCTTTACAAATTCCTCCTTTTTTTTTGTCGCCCACACCAGAGGCAGTGCTTCGTGGTTATATTGCTTCCATTGCCGCCTTCTCTTTTGGTATTTTTTTTATAAATCTTTTTCTGCCTCTTTTTTTTTGATTTCTTGCCGCCCCACACACATACACAACCCTATCGAGTACGAGCACTTTTGGCCTTCGGGTTTTTGCCATTCCGACTCTCCAAATATTTTTCTTAAGCTCAAAGTGAAATGGCATAAATCATGTTCAATATTATTTCGCTTTTTATCCGTTCCGTTTTGGTTTCGATGCGATTCGATTGCAGTCTCGTTTTGAGGTGGCCCCTGGGGTTAAATGATTTCATTTTGTGCGAGATGACAACCCTGGCTGTAGCTGGAGCAGGAGCAGGAGCAGAAGCTGGGACTTGTTGCCCCATTGATTTGATTTTATTGGTAGCAGCGGCGCAAAAGTATGGAATATGACGGAGAAATCTCTCCGTCACGAGTGGGCGGCACGGCCATGTCCGCGGCAAAGAAATTGCTTTTGCGGTGGGTCCATCGTAATTATCGAAAAATGCCGCAGGTCTTTCCTTCCTTCCTGGCGTGTCCTGTTCTGCTCCTGCTCCTGGCACTTGGCATTTACCGAATTACGAGCTGGCATTTAAGCAATACAACTAATTTGTGTTTAAATTCCATTAGCAGCCCAAAATATTCGCAGCGGGAGTGATTGGATTTGTTGTTCTTCACTCCGGACTTGCCCAGGGGTGGCGAATCGAGAGGAGAGTGATGAAAATCAATCAGCGAGTGCCATCACGCACAGTGATGAATAGTCGGAAGAGGCCAGGAGATGGGGCTTGGCCTCGGGGCAATGCGAATCCTCCGTGAAATCTGTTTTTAGCTTTTTGGCCTTTGATTTCGGCCCTGGGGACATTTTAGTGTGGCTGTAGTTGTCTTTGGTGTAAATTCCCTTGCAAGTCTTCTAAACAATATGGTCACTCTAAAAATGCCAAATTTAGGCAGTGTGCCGGAGTCGTTCTAGTTTTCGGTGCTTATTTTGTCCATATAAGGTCATTTTTTTGATACGATCACACTTCGTATCTCTCACACGAGGAAGAAACTAACTTTTTTTCTTCTCCTGCGGACCAGTCCCAATTTGGAAGAAAAATTTTGCAAAAAATTTATTCTATATTTATCATTCGTTAAGGTGCGCACGACTAAGGTCTGAATAGGTAAGTCAAGTGAATAATCGAATCTGCAAGCCAATTTCGTGAGGCCCTCGAGGCATCGGCGTCCAAATTCCGGATATTAATTGTCGTGCTCTTGAGAAATAATTTTCTGGCGGCTTCATCTGTGTATGTGTGTGTGTGCTGTGAAAAAAAAAAGAAGGAACTACCAGACACCGCGTGTTTGTTCGGCTCGATTATTGTGGTCTCTTTTCAACGCACTAAACTTGAGGGGCCTGCACGGCCCTGTCTCGCGGATCACCAAATATCTCGGTTGAGACTTCTTGGGACCGCCACGTTACGCTCTCGTTAAAATAAAGCACACTTTAATTGCTCACACACACAAATACAATGTCGGCTTTTGAGTGTAGTAGTGCAAGCCACTGATATATGTATATATGAACCAAGAACTTACACACGTGCAGACGAATATCACTACGCTTGTGTGTGTGCCCGAGACTTGGTATTATTGACGAGTGCTTACTCGCTCGCACTCCTTTCTCGTTGCCGAAAAATAACTCGCTGCCGGTACAGTTTTCTAATACATACATACATACATATATATGTACATACATGCACACTGTGCACTCTGACAAATTGGAATTGGTAGGATTTCTTTTTGAAAACGCAATAGTTTCACCATTGTTTTCTATGATTATGCACGTCTGCCTGTCTGTTACTGCATCACAAGGCGAGTCAATCCAGCCATGTCTACGCAAACAAGTCTGCCATTTTTTTTTGCCTGGCATAACTTTTGGTAAAGTTTTCCTTAACTCTAACTCGGATCTTTATGTTATATGTTGTTGTCATAAGATAAATATTTGTGTGCCTTTTTTAAGGGATTATATATGTGCACTAATACTGAAAGTATTATTAATTATTGTATTTTTTATAATTCAGTTGCATAATGTCACAAGACGATCGTCGCGAATTGCCGTTCATCTTCTTCAGCGAGGATTTTGAGGAAACAGACCTTCCGGTCTGGAAATTTGGAGACGAGGATTTTAGTGCTATTTGGCGCCAGAAGACCAAGAAACGCGGCGGCAAGAAAGGCACATCGCAATCGTCCAAGAAAGTCGTAACCGAGGAAACCGTGCGTCCCATGGAGGCCTACATAAAGGAAACCGATGAGTTGATCGCCAAACTCTGGGAAGATATCAAAGAGCGCGAAAAGAACGAGGACAAGTAAAGCCTTTTTTCAAGGGTCTCATGTAAATTCAAACAATAAATGAATTATTCTTAATACAGAATTCTACGAAAAAAGGAATCTTAAATATCAGAACAAGGGGGAATAAGATTTTGCTTAAATATATTGCTTTAAGTAAATGCCTTGGCAGAATGTCATCATGTCTCCGGCGAGACAGCTGCGCTTCAAGATTTGTCCTTCCTTTCTTTTCCGTCCTTTTAATTAAAGCAATTTGTGCCGATGAATTGATTTTAATTATTTGTGTCCTGTGGTCCTGTCATCGCTCATCCCCCCTGATTTCGGTTTTACAAATGGATTTCTTGTGTTTTCTCAAGCTAAAAACAATATTGAAAGGTGAACAGGTGCCGCCGATGGTAAGGGAGAGTTGGATTGGGATCCTGAGTCTGGATTTTGACTAAAGATTAGGGAAGGCCAAGCAAGGAAGGCCAGGTGGCATAAATCTGTCAAAAAATACAATAAGGTAAATGCAAGTTTTTTAATTTAAGTGTTTCATCAAGAAATTCCCTCTCAATTTTTTTTATTAAGAAGTTATAAATAGACCAAGCTAAAGATATAATTGAATACAATAAAATCAATACATTAAAAATGTCCTACATTCTTCGATATTGAACTTATTGATTGTTTTCCTTTTTTTATATATCAATCACTTTTGCTACAGTTTATACAATAAATTATCTCATATTTTGAACAAGAAAAATTGTTTCTTTAAAATGAATTAATAGCCGTTCTTAAAATAGTATTGAAATATATTCAAATCCGAGTAAATTTTTGTGAAGTGAAATCTGAAACAGGCCTGAATATTACATTAAAGAAACAGCGATAAATAAGTTAAGCATATCAATTAGTAATCGATAAATGAATGTTGCCATCCCTAAGGCAGCCTTGTTCGCTTACTTTTCACGCCCACAGACAGTTTCGGATCATTAATTCCATCCTGGGGGATTTCCCCATTCCATTTCCTACTTTCCCTGAGTCCAAACGGGCGGAAAGGTGTGTGTACAATGTTCGGATACACGCGTGTGTGGCAACACACACGATTCACGTGTTAACGAGTTGGAAAAATTATTATTACATTATTATTTTCGCCGGCGAGTGATTCAGCAGAGCAAACAGCAACGCCACAAGGTGCAATCGTCCTTTCGCCCCCCTCCTTTATATAAATATATATAAATATACATCTTTTTTTTCTGCTGGAGCTTACAATAACAATAAATTTCAATTTTTCACACAAACAAACAAGCGCAGTAGAAGAACGCTTGCATTCATGGGAATAGCGCTCCCTGCTAGATTCGTCCTTTTGCCTTGGGTTCCAGGACATGGCAACCCTTGAGCAGCTTGCGCTCAGCAATTTATGCGCTTTACGCGCTTTTGCTAAATAAATTTATAATGCCATCACACACACGCACACAGAGCTAGAAATATCAAATATCTGAGATATTTCGACCAAAAGATACTTCGTTCAAAGATACTTCTTTAAATAAATACAATATTAAAATATGATATATTTTGTTATTTACCTATTTTATGTATAACTTCACTTATTGATAATTTATTTAATAAATATTAATAATAACTATTGGAGCTTCAAGCTGAAGTTTTATCTGGAAATTCTCAAAACAAATAAATAGGAGAACTTATTAAATAGGAGCCTTGAAAACAAGCAGGGGGGCTTTAAAAATAAATATATATTTCTCATTTTAAAGATATCCTTAAGTACTTCTCCTCCCCCTTAATTCCAGGGTATTTTCAAGGAAAGACCGACGAGTTTTTGGAAGTTACACAGTTACAGTTGCATAGAGAGCCCCCCAAAAAACTTTTGGGCGAGTTTTAGAGCGTTTTGTCTTGGTTTACTGCGGTACCAGGTACAGTGAAGCTGCCCACTGTTGCGTTATTCGCTGCAGCAGTATCCATAGGGACAGTGGCCACGAGTACGCACTGTTTCAGGTTTTGTGCTACTTTGGATACATTTGTATCTACGATAAGTTTACGCTATGCGGTTCCACACTCGCTGCCACCGTCTGTTTTCGGTGTGTGTGTGTGTGAATTACGTAAAATTTTCTTGCAATTAAAATTTGTTGCTTTCTCTGGGTATCATAATTTTATAAGTTTTGCAAGTGTAACTGGGAAAAAGGGGAAGCTGGGAGGGCGCTCGTCTCGACTGCCACATAACAAATTGCATGAAGCTTTGTGCATATGCTAAATACTCGTTCTCTCGTTGTCTGCGTCTTTGGGTCTCTTTGTCTTCTTTTTTTTTTGGGGAAAATTAGTGAAATATTATAGCCAGCGTTTGTTTTACATTAGCTATGCTTTTTGAACTTCTTTAGGAGTATAAGTGTAGAGCTTAAAGGGATAAATTAATATGTCTTAGGACTCAAATTGGTTCGAAAAAGAAATACCTAAAATTTAAGAGGAATTGTATAATAAATGTGTATAATAAATGTCGCGGATTATATTCTAAACTTAAGCAACATCCACACTATATGTTTATGGCACCAATGTATGTTGCTCAACATGTTCTTAGCAACATTTGCTAGTGCATTGCGCCACTGAAGCTTTCTTACTTGTTATTTATTTGTTTTGTTTTTTAATCTGAGTGATTAGATAGGCTTTGGACTTTAAATCACACATATTCAGTTCCTTTTCGATACCTGACTGTATAGTTTTCATCAAAATCTAAGAGATTTCGGAAATATTTTTAGCAAATCTATAAAATGCATAGGGTAAGTAAGGAAAATTAAGTTTAATGTATAATGTAACAAAATAATATATTATTTAGCAACTGGCACAAATTGCTCTTTGTGGCTCTTCTTTGTTACTTCTGAACTTGGTGGTTCAGGAGTCAATGCGATATCAGAGACGGACATAGACATATTTCCTTCACCCGATGCCACTGACTACTACTATATACATTTATGAAGGATCATTCGCCCGGCAGGGCTCTAATTTTAAAACCCCACGGATTTTTACTTGCCCATCGCTGCTGCAGTATGTAAGAATAAGTGAAAAAACTTGATGGCATTTCATTAATCTGAGATTTTAGCATGGTTTTGCGGCTGCTGTTCTCTGCAGCACTTTATGAAATTCTAATAAGTGTGCGGCATCTGTCCCGATTAGTCCCATACAGGATATGTATATATAAGAAGGAGGTATATATGGGCGCCTCCCAGACTTTGGGTCAGCTTAAAAGCTTCCGTTGCAGGCCACACCTGTGGCCTCTAATGCGACCGGCGACAGAAATGCACTGAAGGAAATATGCTAATGCTGATGAAATCTCGATTTATATAAATTGAAATATAAATTTGTATATATTTTACCCACCAAATTAACTGAAATTGTATTTGTAATTTGTAATTTGTAACTCTTTCAGGAGAAACATAATACGCTCTTTCGTTTTCCTATATTTTTTTTTTTCGGTACACACCGACTGGGTTTCGCTCTCATATGCAAATGCCTTCATGTTAATGCCACAAATGCGCCTAAAATTATGTTAAGCACTTGCCAGCTTCGCTTTCGGTCTTCGAAAGACCAGGATAAGTGGGAAGTGAGGACGAGAAAGAGGATAAGGATTGGAAGCCGGAGCAAAGACAGTGGCAAAGGCAATAGCAAAGGGTCCCGGCTCTAACGGAACGTTGACGGCTTAGGCTCATTTATAAATCGGTGACAGTAAATTATAAATGGAATTACTATTAGAAACGGGCAAAGACAATGGGGCTTTCGTTTTCTGGTGAGCTCTTCAACGCCTACAAGAAGTTTAAGACTTAAGAAATTAGATAAGATCTTTAAGAGAACACGAAAATATATATATCTAAAGAGTTTGTTTGAAAACTATGACTTTTTGAACCTTTTTTTTGGCACCAATTAAATGTTAGTCCTCATATTGAGTAGAAAGTTGTCCTAGACAATTATATATTTCCCATTTCCTTAACCCCATATTCTGTTTTAATAAGCAATCCCACTTATTTTCGGAAAATGTGTAAAGACCAGAGACAAAAGGACACAAACACATGAATGTTGCAGTATATTAAAGTTCAAAAAGGCAACGACAGAATGACTTAGACAACGCAATCCTTCGCTTTTGCCCCAGAATGGAGTTGTGGTGCCTGTGTAGAGTCTGGGGTGCTTGAGGGGCTATAATAGGGACTGGCATTCCATGTGGGCGTCTGGGCGAAAGTTGAACAACGGCAAAAGCCTAAGGATGACAACATGGCCGAAAAAAGAGCTCAAAGAAACGAAAACGAACTGAAAACGAGCAAAAATAAGGGCTCAGGCTGGAGCAAAAGGAGATGCCGAAGCCAAGGAAGTGGGATCCAGCACATTGGCATGTTTGGGGCCCGAAAAAAATATTTAAAAAAAAATGCTGGAAGAACAAACAAGTTGCCAAACCCACAGCTGAATTAGTGGCAAAGGCGTGTAGGAAAATATAAATCTTTTGTTTAGTTAAAGAAGTATTTATTATAAATAAATCATACAATTCATACAGAAATAAGTCTTGAGATTATAGCAGTGTAATTTATAAAGATGTAGTATCTATCTTTCGTTAGATATTATTCTAAATACAAAACTAACTCTTAAAGATCTTGAATATTTTATTTTTATCTTGTAATAAACCTAATCTTGAGCCTGCAAAATATTTTAATCCTATTTTGTTATTGTATTGCAGCTAAATATTTATATTTAAAGGTTATTATTATTAGCTTATTAATAAATAATATAAAATCTATAAATAATAAGTGGGACTCACGCTACCATCGCTACTGTAAGCGGTTTCAGCGCGGATTTTCGCTTAGTTGAGAACTAGAGAAAAAGACGAAAAGCCTCGCGAGTTTTGCCATCTTCCGACTTCTCCGTCTGGCAGCCCAAGCCCGCTCGTTTTTCCAGCTGGAGCTCCTCATACGAAACGACGACGACGACGACATGGTCGGATGGCTTAGGAAGTAATTTTAGCATTGTAAATCCTTTTGGAAAATTATAGCGACAGTCAGCTTGTAGTTAGTGGCAGCTGCCTGGGCTTCACAGGGGAAGGAGATGGGATCCTGGAGGGATGTGGAAGGACACATATGGCTGACTAACGTAGATGGAAACGTAGACAGGGCTATCATAAGATCAGGCACACACAAATTGTGTTAGCTTCTCCAAAATGCACAAAAATTGTGCAAAACACGGGAGGCGGTTGCGGCGGTGGCGGCGGCGGGCACACAAACAATTTGAGATAGAGATGGAAATTGTTAGATATGCCATATATATATATATATAGAACAGAAAGAAATCAGGGCTTACATGTTCAGTTAGAATATAAGAAAGAGACTGGCATACGGTTTCTTGCAGAATGCAGTTGGTTCTAAGCACAAGAATATTTTAAACAATTACAAACTCTAACAATTTTAATAATTTCTTTGATTTTATTTCATAATTAAATTGTTATATTTGCTGATTAATTAATGTCCCCTTAATTCCCTAATTTCCTTAAGATTAAAGTGCATTATTGGGGCTTTTTTATGGGTTGTGTAAGTGGAACTACGACGACGACGACGACGACTGCGGAGCGCGAAAATATTCATATGACATTTTGGTGGAGGCCAGAAGTGGCAGTGGAGGAACCAGTAAGGGAGCCCAGGCCAAAGCCAAAGCCAAAGCCAAAGCCAAGGAAGAAGTGGCAGCCCAAAGCCAGAGATGAAGCCCGAGATGAAACCGGAGTCGAAACTGGGAAAACTCGAGGAGCTGGAGGTGGAGATGGAGTTGGAGACGGAGACCGGAGACCGGAGCAGATGCAGTTGGATGGGATGCCTGCCGCCGGGTGAAAGTGGGCAAAGTGAGTCACATAAATCTCGCCGGCTGAAAAAAACAGAAATAAAAAAAACAAATGCAAAACGAAAACAGAAGAGACAAGTTCCAAAAAGATCTAAAGCACTTACATGGTTATTGTACTCTTTAAAAAATATATACAAAAAACAAGTCAATTTATGGAAAATACCTGAGAAGTTTTATAGTTTTACAATATTTTTCTTTGTATAAATTGTTAGTTTTACTTATTTTCTTAGAAGCCATAAGCAAATTAGTATAAATAATACTTATTATAAGTTAAATTTGATAAGAAAACATTAATTTAAAACTATATTTTCCGGAAATAGGGATATAATAAGACTAAAATGGTATTTGCTTTTAAGTTTTAACAACTGCTTTTATAACCTGATAGATTTATTTATGTTATTATATTATCCCAACTCCCTGAACCTATATACCCTCCCATTTAAGGGTCTTGGCAAGATATAATGCATGCATTCCCAATTTCCAAGTGGCCCTTCTTTTTCATATATAATATATGTGCGGCAATTCAACCTACATTCATATATCCCTACACATCCACTAGGTATATATAGAACATAGTACACCGACTTTTTGGGATTTATTCCACCATTCGATGCTATGATTCAAGAAGTCAACCGAGTGGCAACGATTTGTGGGCTCAAGCCAACATATTGCCAACCAAGAAGTATTAAGGGAGGACAGACAGAGTTTTGAAAAAAATATATTAATAACTGGCATCCTGCAGAAAAGGAACTCGGATCAAAGCAAAATTAATATTGCATTTCACCTTTTTGTGGGCCACATAACTTGGCTAAGATAATCAGAAAAGTTTTCGGACTTGTGTCATAACATCGCAATTGATTTCTTGGCCCCATTTCGAAATGTAATTAGATTCGGGTCCGGGGAGCCGCTTGACCTGAAAGTTGCAGCATATGCAATGGCACACACACAAGGACGAATCGAAACTTGCTCCTGCACACACACATTCACCGATCTGGATTTATTTCCATTTCCTGTTTTCACCAAAATTTCTTTCTTGCTTTTCGCTTTTTTTTGTTTTTTGCGGCAAAGTTTTGTTGTTTTTATGGCGAAAATTGAAATTGCAAAAGTCGAACTTCGGCTTCGGGCTGGGGCTTCGGCAACTTGATATTTTATTCGAATGCAAAGGCCAAATCCCACATAATGCATCTGCAAATAGGGACAAACAAGGAGGCGGCACGAATGTCCCTATACTGGCATATATCCCTGCCCCCTGCCAGTGCCTGTTTGCCGTGGGAAATGTGGGCGGCACACCGAGTTACTGCGGATTTTCTTGTCTATTTCGGCGGGATTATGGCCGCCACACGTCCGCCAAGAAGGACTCCAGGAGGCCTGCTAGCCTGCGGCGTATGTGAGCATTTTTCGGTCTCATGTAGGCAGTAATTGGCCTGCTCCTGCTCCAGCTCTAGCTCCCTGTTCTCCTATATCTCCTGATACCGATCCTTCTTGCGTCAGCAAACAAAGCTATTGATTTGGATATTTTCTAGACAAAATACGGGCTGCTCTTCTGGCTGAATTTTAAACTAAAAAGGATTGTTAATTATTAATAAATAAAGGGAAGAGAAATATATATAATAGGATTAGTTTTATATCTTGATAAATTAGTTCAAAAGAAAGGATATTTCAGCTTACAATAAATTGGTAATATGTTTATTATTCTTTGTAATATTTTGTATTTAAAATTTAGCTTTATAATGTCTTTAACATTTCCTTGTTATACCTAAACTAATAATTGCAGAGAACTACCTATAAATCCTCATTAATTTCTCAAACTAAACGAGCAAAGCCTAATTTTTATATATTGTCTTATTTACTATATATTTATATTAATAGTATAGTATACCTTTGTTTATTTTAGCTTTATTTAATAACCAAATGTTGTCAGCACTGACGCCTTCGGCTTGTTCTCAGACAGCTGCTTATGCGCCACAAACTTGGCTCAGTTGTGTTCGAGCCTTGTTTCTGGCCAAGAAACTTTACAACTACGATGATTATGATGATGATGATGATGAGCAGAGCTAAGGGTAAAGTATTTGCCAAACATATCTTAGTAAACTCTCATACTAACCAGGAAAAAGCCAGGGATGTGGTGATGTTTTAAATTATATTTAAGGAATACCTGACCAAAGGTTAACGCCTAATTACAATACGCAAAGCTAATTGAATCTATAAATATAAATACAAATAAATTGAATTAATAAAATAATACAAAATGCAATGGTAAAACTTATAACAAAGATTTCCTATTATTTTACGTGCCAGATTGTGTTAATGTTTCGTCTAAGGAAACCATGGTCCCATTAATTGAGGATTTCATTAGTATTTACGCCGTAAGAACGCGGTGAAAATGCTGGAAAATCATGGTAAGTCCTAAGCTTGGGCACCCCACAAAAGCTTACTTAGCTGTGTAGCCATTTTCCCAGCTCGCTTCTTTGGCATAGTTTGGCTTGAGGCCGAGGAGTGGAAGTTGCACCGCAAGTATCTGTTGCAACAAAAGACGAGGCCAAAGCCAAACTATGCCATTTCCACATTTCCATGCTGCCATGCTGCCACGGTGCCACGCCCTCCCTTGGAGCTAGAATATATATCCGGCCTTCTGTTTTCTGGCCAAGATGTTCCACCGGCTGGCAGGTGAAAAGTTGGGGACATTATCAGCCCTAAACGCCGCTTGACATCGCCGCAAAAATCTGTCATCTTGCAGCCAAGTTTGTCCCGCTTTGTCCTTGCTTTAGCCCAGCTATTCCCGAAGGATTCAAAAAGCCGAGGCTTAAAATAGTTTTGTTGTCGTTGTCGTCGTCATCGTCGTCTGGCAAATTACACAAATTGAGTGAAGACCGCAGGACAGTCGACGGCATTCTGGGCCAAAACAGAAGAAAATTAATTCGAGCCATGATGGCATCTGGGCCAACTTAAAGTCAAAACTGAAATTGGATTTTGGAAACTGCATTTCAGTAATTGGAAGGTATCCCAAGATGCCTTTTCTTTTGGATTATACTTCAATGTAAAAAGGAATTAAGGGATGCTTGTTGTTATTAATAGTTTTAAGTTGAATTTTGTTATAAATAATAATTAAATATTATTTCACTTCAGCTATTTATAATATTTTCTCAAAACCTTTATTAATATGTCAATAAAGAATTAAAAATAATTAAATTATATTTCCCTTAAGAGAGAATATTTAATGATAAATGAGCAAATATTCCCATAAACAAAACAATATATTCTTGAAACTGTTTCTATTTTATTTTTATTTATTTTTAAAATACATTTCTTAGGAAAATAATTATGGTTTCATTTTAGTTATGAGAAAGGCTCAGTAAATCCTTGCTTAGCTTACTTAAAATTAGGCAACTGCAGCTTAGTTATCTCTGAAACTTACACGATATTTGCTACAATGTTTTCCAATTATTTGTTTGATTTCCGAGAGCTTATAAATTATTATAAATATTTAATATGTAAATGTGTGATGGCATTTGGCGGCGGGAAACAGACGGCGGTGCGGGGCTTAAATGGCAACATGGCTTATACGGGGCTTAGCACACCGATAAGCCCCTCCTCTGGGTAATTGTTTTTCTGGCGCTCTCCATTAAAATGCCGCCACACAAATTAGACTATAAATCGGCGCCAAAGTCCCCGGACAAGCGGCGAAAATCTCAGTAAATCCTCTCAGCGCCAGTGCAGGAGAGGCTGGGCGCTGGCGCTGGCAGACGTTTTAATTTAATTAAAAGCCAAAATGCCGGCTAACAATTTTGGCCACCAGCGGCGGCGGCCAGCAGTATGTTCGTTCATATTCAGGCATGAAATATGTATTACCAAATCAGCCGCCAGCTCAGGACGCGCTCCACAAATGGCAAATATGTAAGCGGATGCCGGCGGAAACCGCAGAAACCACACGCCGGCAAAACTAAACACGGCCCAAAAGCCCCATGAATGAACATGGCCATAAACACACACGGCTGGAGTTGCCACCTTAATCGGGGTATTGAAGGTACAGCTCGTATTATTTATATTTCATATATATTTTTTAACTCTCTGTGAACACAAATTGGTTCAGGATTAGCACACGTTATAATAATTATAGCAAGGTAAGCTTAATCGGGTTTTGAAACACTTTTATTTTTCTGAACATCAAATCTTCTTTTAAAAATCTCTTAAACACTACAAATAAAAAGGGAATTATATATTTTAAAAAGTACTCATTTTCTCAGCTGAAATTTCGCTTGAATTTCCGCGGAAAACAGCCAAGCCGACAGCACGTTCAGTTGGCCTTTAGGGGGTTAAGGCTGTCGGGTCTGAATGTGGCACCTGCTAACTCGTTAGCGCTTAGCTGGCCAAATGATATGGCCAATATCAATATTGACATTAATTTGCGACTCAACTGGGTCGAGCCAGCATTTTTCGGGGAGGGGTGCAGAGTGAAAGTGCTGGTGGAAAAGGGCTTCCCCCGTATGAATGGAAAGCGGGAAAAATCTGCAGGGGAAGCAGCAGTAGGAGAGAAGGCCAGCCGACAGTTACTGGCCCATATCGTATATCATTGTGCTACCGAAAACTGCGCCAAAGAAAATGAAAAATGCCGCCGGCTCGGTTGTCGGAATGTTGCCACAGTTGCTTCTGCATTTCCAAATCCCCTCCTTCTTCAGTTACATAAAAAAAAAGGAAGGAAGCATGTGCATAAGTCCATTGCTCTGGGGTTCGACTTGTTTCTATTCTGTAGTCCATCCTCTGCCCAAAGAGCCCTATAGTTCTTCCTCCCATTTCACTTTGTCTGGGAATTTATTCCTTTGCCAAGGCATAAGGTCTCGTCCTGATGACACTAATCTGTCAAATTTGGGGTTTTCCGAGCAGATCGGTCTCCAGGGGTTTCAGTTTTCATCAGTTTTCTTCCACTAAATGACAAACTAAAGCGATTTAATGAGTTTTCATGGGCAGAGAGCAAAAGATTTACTATTAAAAGCTACTACTTTGTGACATCTCTCACTGGTTTAAGCCAAGTAAAAGCGAATTTGTTTAAGCCAAAAATCCATAAAAATAAAAAGCAATAAAAAGTCACCGATATACCCGGACTGAGCTCGAATTAGGGTTATTGCCGGTGGGCGGTCGGGTCAGCGGCGGGTTATTATCATGTTAAGACTGCAGCCCGGCCATAAGTTAGCTGGCAGACCGCAGCCTGCTCGTCCTGCTGCTCCCGATTTGGGTCCTTTTCGGAGTCCCCTGCTGGGAACCTGGGACGCTGAGATTTATTTTCACCTCCCTTCTCCCTGCTCCCTGCTTCCAGCTTCCAGCTTCATTTTTTATTTTTCCTTTTTATTTTTTTCCCCTGGTTTGGTTTGGCTTTGTTCGCCGGTGGTGGAGCAGACAATGTGTCATCAGCGGCTCCCTCGGCGAGCGCTGGCATTTAAATATTTTGCCGCCAAGTCATTAACATTATCAGCGTCTAGGAAAATAGCAAAATAAGATGCAGTTTTTGGCCGCAGCAAAAGGCCAGGCGATATTCGGTAATATTCGTAATAGTGCGGTTCATTAGGGGGCAATTTTGAGTGTCGTTTGCTGCAAGAAATATATGCCCTCTGCTGTGTGGCTCCTAATGGCAACCTAATGGCATCTGCAGCTGCATTTGCTTTCGCATTTGCACTTTCGCATTTCGCAATTTGGCACATCGATTCTGGGCCAAAGCAAGCCTAATGAAGGTAACCCTGCAGATTTGCTAAAAAAAAATCCAGTTTGATTTTGAACTTCCTTAAAAAATTGGTCATATCTTTAGAGGGGCTTATACCTTAAATGTAGTGGGAGATATCGATAATAAACAACCAATATCGAGAGAAATTGTATATAGAAAACAACATGAATTAATATAACTATAATGTTGTGCAAATAATCGTTTGTATCGATATAAATTGAATCTAAAAATGGGGTGCAAAATATCGATAATAATCTGACAAAAACTGTTTATAGAATATATATTATTTCTGTTTAAGCAAAATATCGGTAAATATATGTAGATTAGTAAGAAAGGTAAATTAAATTAAAATATATCGAATGTAGTGCAAAAAGATCGATATTTTGTATTTTAAATCAAACAAAAACAACGTTAAAGTCACATCAACAGAAAGTTCTGTTCCAAAATATGTTTATATTGTCAAAATACTTTGCTTTTAAGCTTTTGAGCAAAACTAAAACGATTGTCTGGTAATTCCGAAACTTTGTCCACCAATTTACATGAAAACTAAAACCTACAAAGTCAATTAAATTTAAATTGCTAGAAGGCAGAACAATGCGATTACATGACATGAGTTTTTTAGAGCGACTTTTACCGTAGTAGCTTTAGCCCCCGCCAGTTGCCCGAAAGTGTCCTTTTTCCCTCTTTGCCGTTTGCCATAATTAAATTTACCTGCGCTTAGTTCGGCTTTTTGGCGATGTCCTTGTTGTTTTGGCTGCTGTTCCTGATGCTGCTCGTTGCTGCCATTGTGTCCACGTTGTCGTTGCTGGCATTTCTCCCGGGACTTCCCCCGCCGCCGCCGCCACCGTTTTCACCAGCAATCATAAAGCAGGTCAAAAGCAAACTATTTTTTTTTTTTGCTGTTGTTTGCCAGGAGTCCTGTACTCCTGGGACTTAAATTTGTGCTCATGTGTTGACAGATTTGTCGTCTTGAATTTCCATCGATTAATTTAATACAAATTTCCTACTCTGTCAACTGCAGTAGTTCCCTATTTTAGAGTCGACTCTCACCTCTATTCGCCGGACTTAATGGCGGGTAATTTTTAATCTCGGCTTACATGCCCACTAAATGAACTTTAGGGCGCTAAATTGATATTACGATAGTAGGGAGTAAAAAACATAAAATGACAGAATATATTATGAGAATGCAAATCGCTGGTATTGTGTTTTTGTGAATTAAATATTTGTTAGACAATTAATTATGCGGGTTGTGGCCAACTGTTCACATTAATTAGCTTGCCACGCCCTCGCATTTACCTGTACTTTCAGCTTAGATTGGCAATTTAATCTGTTTTCGGTCTAGGTGCTTATTTAATTTAAGTTTCCTCTTTTCTGATATAGTTTATACATTTAATTTTCATTAGTATTACTTCTTTAGTTTACTTTTCAGTTATTTATAATCTTAAAATTATTATAAGTTTATTTTTTTATTTGTATTTTATTTATTTTTGATCCTTTCCTTTAATGATTTCGTTTTCTTCTATCAAGGTTAACCTCAATTTAGAAACGCATAGAATGGAACAGAATAAAACTGTGTGCGATCATATAACTTTGGTATATCGATTCGTATTATAGCTGAAACTTTCATTTATGTATATAGCCAAATCGTTATAGAAACTTTTTTTTAATATTTTATTACCTATTCGGTTCTTGTTTAAAATCCTTTAACTGAAATGACGTCTCAAGCTGTTGAAAAGGCGCGGAAACATCATAAAGCTGATTGGCAAAACGACATAATTCGAAACGAGCGGAATGGAACAGAGCGTTGCTTTGTGGAAGTGTTGTTACCTTGCCTCTTGTTCCCTCTCGATTACTTTCGCTTGCCTTCTCTCGCTCGCACTTCCTTTTTCATTTGTAATCATTTGGGTGTTAAAATTTTTTGGCGCATTCATTGCTTATGTTCCAGGCTCCACTTCCCTCCTCCGCTGCTACTCCTACTCGTGCGCTCGTCAGGCGAATCGTTGTTGCTGTTGGTGACGCTGTTGTTTTTTACAGCCTTCATAAATCTTAATTTTAGCGCATGCAAGGACAGGATTTAAACTGGCTAAGGGCTGAACGGAGGGGTGTTGTGGGGGGCTGTTGGGTGTTGAACTGGAGTTGGGGCAAAGGGGCAACGGGTCGGGGGCGTGGGCGGCACCAGGCTGTTGGCACATTGCTCGTTTTGAAGTTTTGAGCTGCACTTTTGACGTTACAAGCTGCCTCCGCCACAAAATAGAGGGAATGGCGCTTTCAACCGAAGGGTGATACACAGAGAGAACCCACAGGGAAATACCTTTGTTTTAATTAAAATGGAAAGCTTTCAATCTCTTTGATTATTTTAATATTACGATTTTAAGCTTTATTTTGTTTATTTGATAAGTTTTGTTTAAAGATAACCTAATTTTGCCCACAACTGCGGGATAATGGTCACACTGATCTGCAAAGCATTCTTAAAAAATGACATGGTCACACTGATCTGCAAGACATTCTTAAAAAAATGACATGGTCACACTGATCTGCAAGGCATTCTTAAAAAAATACATGGTCACACTGATCTGCAAGGCAATCTTAAAAAATGACATGGTCACACTGATCTGCAAGGCATTCTTAAAAAATGACATGGTCACACTGATCTGCAAGGCATTCTTAAAAAATTACATGGTCACACTGATCTGCAAGGCATTCTTAAAAAATGACATGGTCACACTGATCTGCGAGGCATTCTTAAAAATGACATGGTCACACTGATCTGCAAGGCATTCTTAAAAAATTACATGGTCACACTGATCGGCAAGGCATTCTTAAGAAATGACATGGTCACACTGATCTACAAGGCATTCTAAAAAAATGACATGGTCACACTGATATGCAAGGCATTCAAAGAAAGACATGGTCACACTGATCTGCAAGGCATTCTTAAGAAATGACATGGTCACACTGATCTACAAGACATTCTAAAAAAAAATGACATGGTCACACTGATCTGCAAGGCATTCTTAAAAAATGACATGGTCACACTGATCTGCAGGGCATTCTTAAAAAAATGACATGGTCACACTGATCTGAAGGCATTCTTAAAAATGACATGGTCACACTGATCTGCAAGGCTTTCTAAAAAAAATGACATGGTCACACTGATCTGCAGGGCATTCTTAAAAATGACATGGTCACACTGATATACAAGACATTCTTAAAAAAATGAGACGGTCACACTGATCTGCAAGGCATTCTTAAAAAATGACATGGTCGCACTGATCTGAAAGGCATTCTTAAAAAAAAAATGACATGGTCACACTGATCTGCAAGTCATTCTTAAAAAATGACATGGTCACACTGGCAAATAAAAAGATTTGCTAGCCGATTCCAACGTAGAATTAAAATATTCAATAAAGCATTTAACATATGAAGTCTACGGGTAATTAATAAATGATTTTAAAAATAAATATTATACAGAAAATCACTGAAAAATTAGGCCTATTATTCTCTCAGTGTATTGGTGTGTGGTGGGTAGGGGGCCTGGCCCCCCTCGGATGAGCTAACTGAAATTTGTCGCAGCAACTGAGGCGATGGCATCCAGAAATGGCACAAGTTTTGGCGCGTTAAATTTAATGCCTTTGTTTTCTGCCACCCCTCCGGAGATCCCTTAGTATACACCAACCTCCGCTTGCGCCAGAGTGTATGTGTGTGTGTGTGTGTGTGTGCTGGAAGTGTGTACAAGATGTGCCAAAAATTTGGTCATACTCTGGCCCCCCAAAAACTCGTAAGAAATGTGCTCCGTTTTTGTGTCGCCCCGCGCCCTACGCCCTCGAGCATCTCATCGCATCGCGTCACACCCCCTCACATTGACATCCCCACATCCCCGACGCCCGGCTGGCCCTGCCACCCAACCGCTGCCCTCTGGCGTAAGCAAAACGCATTTTGAAAGCTTTTAGCTGTTAATGTGGCATAAATTTGTCTTTGTTGTTGTCTTGTCTCGCTGCCTTTGTTTTTTTTTTTCGTCTTCGTTTTGTGGGCGGAAATTGAAATAAAAAGCGAAACTTCAAGTGCCAGGGGCTCTGGACCCCGTCCAGTTTCAGTTACGTTATCCAGTGGAAACCAGGGCTCCGGGGCAGGAATGCAGAATACGGATCACTTGAATAAAAAACCCGAAGCCAGAGTTGTCCTTAGCTGGCAAGAGATGCGGCTTTAAAAGCCTTTAGCTATTTAGCTAGTTAGTATAGCTCGCTAGTTAGCTAGTTAGTAGCTAATTTATATAATTTATATATTATATATTTTATATATTTTTACACACACTTACATGGAATATAGTCACTAGGTTCCAATCATATTATATCACTGAACCCTGGTGAGGAACCCCTCTCCATTAAGACCCCCATAATTGGTAAGGGTCCCCCTTAAACCCAAGCCATTGGGAAACCCTCGCTGGAAGGATCCAAAAGCCGCACAGCTGCGATGGCAATTCAAATGTTTGTTGTATATAAATTTATTGATTTGCATTAAAATGAGGCAAGCGCTCGTAAAGTGTGTCATTTCGGTCAAAAGCAACAGGGGGTAAGGAAAATAAAAACAACCAAAAAAAAGGAAGAAGGCACAAAATGATGGGGATGGCATATCACTTACCCTCTCTGTCTCTGTGTCACTCCGCCCGCCCATCTCGGTTGCGCCAAATTGAGATGGATGACATGTCAATGAACTCGTAATGACTTGCACGCCGAATTCGGAATTTCCAAAAGCCCCCCAAAAGAACTCGGGATTAATTTTCCAGCGAAACGAATTTTGATTGCAGGCAAATTATAGAGACGATATCCAAAGAAGAGGAGTATAATCAAGATGAATAATGATGGTATTCTCCTCAGGAGTAGTAACCTAAAATGATGGAAAGTACAGCCAGTGTTTGGTGTACAAATAATTTTAAGTTTCCATATCTTCTCTCAATTTCACAATTTTTAAATATAAGAAAAACCACACAAAATCACTTGACTTAGAAATTTTATAAAAGAAATCGTACATGTCTTGCATTTTTGCATATCATTTTGTAATAATTATCCTGGGCTATGCTGATTTAAAGTCCTTTTAATTCGAGAGCCTTCAATGCCGGGTCGTGGCTTGTTCCTTTAGGGGCTTAGAGCTTGCAGGAACATTAACGTAGTCCATAGCATCTTTTACGGTTGAAGAAAGGGTTCCGGTAATAAACATGTGTACTGATACTTTTCGTTGGCCAGGCACAAATCTTATTGATTGTAGACTCGGTCAAAGTATATCGTGGACAAGATCTTCGCTTAGCTGGCCATAGCCTTCTCGGGTATGGCTCCTCCTCGGCAAGCGGCGGAGCTTGGGGCCTGATAAACAACATATATATCGCAAAAAGGAATCCACAAACTAGATATGCCGCAAGAACTAAGTACAACATAATTTTTCTTTTAGTTTCCTTGGTTTTTTTAAAGGGAATTTCGAAATTGACTTATCTGAATACCAAAACTTTCTACTGTTCAAAACATTTAAATTTCTAACAATAAACTCTATGATTACTTACAAAAAGCATCAAAAATTAAATAGTTCGAGTAAGTCAAAGATTGTGAAACTCCGAAATCGAGTTTTCCCACAGCCGAGGAGGAGGAGGCTTCGTCTGCATTTTTATAACAAATTCTCGTCGTCGTCGTCACGATATATTTATTTCTCTTTCGATTTTACTCGTTGTTTTTGGTTTTTACAATCGCAATATAAATAGGTCTTAATTTATGCCTATGACATGATTTTGATGGATTTATTTGACGGATATTTTGGCTACCAAAAAGGAGGAGCAGGGATCCTGGTCAAGTGCACAGTGTCCACTTCCCGCTAAGGGCTGTACGCTGACTTAACCTTAACTTTGCATTAACAATTATGAACGATTTTTTTTAACTTAAAAGACTGACACTTGAAAAAATAATAAAAAATAATTAAAAGCCAGTCAAGTGCTAAAAAAAACCTCTTATCGATGTGACAATCTGCCGGCAAATTGCTGGCTCTTTTTGAAATCTGTCACTGTTGTCGAATTGCACAACAAAAAAAGTGCTTTCCGGTTCAGTTTTGGACAGCGATAATGTGGCATTCAATTAACACGTTGGCTGCCGTTTTAAGTGCAAGTCGATTATGCTGTCAACAGCTTTGCGGTGACCAAAACCAACAGCAAACCTACAATATATACATATATACCCCAACCAGGGCCAATTTCTGCTGCTTTTCGCTCATTAATTTCATTTTTCATCGAGTCAACAATTAAGCAACTCAACGGTTTTCGGTTCTCGGTTCTCGGTCCTTGGTCCTCATCGAGTTTTTTATTTATTCGCAACTTCTGCGGGCATCTCCAGTGTGAATCGATCAATTTAAGGGACTTTTTTCCCCCCTGTTCTGTGTTTGTTGCCACTTTGTGTGTGTGTGTGTGCGCACACATTTAATTATAGAATAATCTTTGATTTAATATGAAAATTGCATAAAGTGGAAGGGTCGGCCGGGTGGCCAGACGCGTTGCAAATTAATTAATTGCCGCCATATGCTAATTAAACACTCTTTTTACACAGCCATTTCACCCACAGCCCGAACACAAACCTCAATCCCAACCCCAACCCAAAACCAAAACTGAAACCGACAGCCGAGAGATACAAAAAGTTATCACATGCTGCAGATAGTTATATTCATATGCGATGTATATGTGGATATATATATATATAAATTTCCCCCTTTGTTTTTTCCATGCATAATGCAGGCCCATTCATGCGGCGCGGATTAAAGTAGCAACTCATTAATATGGAATTTTCCAGTAATTATATGGCCAAACGTTGGACTATCCAACACTGCCAATGACTTCCGCTAAATGCATCCTTAATCCCGAGGCATCACATCCCATGCGCGAGCCCTGTAATTAAATACTACTATTACTATTTGTTAAATAAATCAGGAAGAAATTATATAAGCTATAAATAAGAACTTTAGTTTACATGTAAATAAAATATATTAGTTCTTTTTTAATTAGAAAAACAGGCATAATGAACAATTAAATGAAATATATTTTATAATAAAATACATTATTATAAAAAAACATACATAATATAAATCTTTGATGGTAATATATTTACTATTATAAACCATAGTAATATTTAATCAGTTTACCTTAATATTATCTGTATTACCTAAAAGAAATTGTAATTTTATATGTGTGTATTATTAACAAATTTGAAATTAAACATCTGATAAACAAGATAATTATATAGAAAGTAGATTTCTTAGAATTAAATCAGTTAGAAGCTTATTTTGTTAATAAACTAAACAATTATAAATCATCAGGTTACAGCGGCTACATTAAATTAAGAAAAAAATCATAGAGCTTAAATAAAAAATCAAATCTGTAATTAATTAAATGTTCTTAATTTGAAGAGCTTAAATAATTAAGTTTCAGCTACGAATAATAAGGAAAATTTGCAGGATTCATATTAATTTTAATTTCGTATTTAATAAACAACTTTAACTATAAAGGACATTGCCATTTGGCACCTCACTCTCCTCACTCTCCTGCCTCTCCCTTTCCTGTACGCAGGTGCAACTGCTTGCCTCATTACCTTCCTCTATGTCCTTTGGCAACATCGAAATGTTGCGCCACATTTCGAAATTGGCCGCATGTTGCCGCCTGAGAGCGCGCATGTCCTAAGACTTCCGTCCTAAGACTTCCGGCCGAGGCCTTCTGCTTCCACTTCGCGTGTTTTGATTTGCGCAGCTTGTTTATGTTTTCGCACATCCTGACAGGTGGTTGTGTCGCCCACATGGGTGTGTGTGTGCGGGCGAGTGTGTGAGCGAGTGTCTGAATATTTATGCACGGCAATTGCTCAATGTCGCCCATCGTCTGTCTGTCTGGCCCTCAAACCCTGTTCCCCCCAAAAAAAAAATGGAATCCCTAACTCCAGTTGTTTGTACACAGCAAGGAATTAGAATAATTAGATGTTTTATTAACTTATTTTATTAATAACCAATTTATACTAAAGTTTGTTTATTTATTTTTATTTGTATTCATTTTCTTATTTTATAATAAACATGTTTATTTGTCCATGGACTTTAAACTATTTTTATTTATACAGCAAACACTTGAAGCTCTTATTTCCGTGTAGATCCCTTCCCGCTCCCTGGTGGCCAGGCAGCCGTATCTGCCGGATTAATCCCATCGCGCGTCCGCGCATTCCCGTCAAGCATCAATTTATCATTCCAGCCAGGGCATTTATGTGTGTTTCGAGCTGCTTTGAGGCACCAAAAGGCTCTTCCCCGCCGCTTATAATTGTTGTGCCCTCGGTTCCGGGCATATTCAATTCGCGAAAAATACCCTTGATAGGGAGACACACACCGTATCGGGGGAATCTAGCGGGGATTCCCCTGCCTGGGAGTCCGAAAACTCGCACAGCCTTTCATCTCCACCTGTCACGGTCGCCATTCGCTGTCACTTTCAATGGGAGTTTCGGCGGAGTTCTCCTGGCCGGTCTCCTACCTTGGCCAAGTGCCAGGATGGAATCGGATCGGAAATGGGACGCCTGGCCGGCTGCCATATGATAGGGATATATGTAGGTAGGACGAGTGTCCTGCGGCGATGCAGCATAATTCGTCGAGTGCAGTTCCGTAAGCCGCTTAAGGACAGTGGAGCCTCCACCACGTGGTATCCCTCCATCTCCTTCTCCGCGTTGCGACAGTGTGTTGCTACATAAATCACTTTTCCATTCGCCGCCCGTCGTGTACTTTCTTTCTTATTTTTTTGTGCATAGATGCCCGGGCTCTGGGCCAAAGTACAGTTGTGCTCGCGGCGGGAAAGTTGCAAAAAAAATAAAGGAAAGGAAACTCGTAAAGGAGGCCTTAGCTTTGGCGCTCTGTACTGATTAGTACGAGTTCAAATACTCCATAAATGCTAACCAATAAGTTTTTTCTTTTATCAAAACATAAAATAGTTGTCTTGAAGGGGTTGGTTCCGTGGCGTTGAATGCTTTCACTTAAATGAGACTCGCTTGGCATCCATCACCCCATTTCAGGCATCCTGCATCCTGCTGCCTGACTACTTCATCCTTTAGTCAAGTCCTAGACCTAGACCTGGCTTGCGCCTTCTGACGTTCAGAACAAAGCTAAATCGCACACAAAGCCAATTGCCCCGCAACTTCTACTTCTGGCCGAGATGCTGGCTAAAAGGAACAAAACGAAGCCACCACGCACTTGTAGTTACAAAGCGGATACTCATTTAAGTTGATTCACCGCACCAACAACGGCACAAAGGACACAGGACGCAGGAGGCAGGACTTGCGACGCGACGTCAGCCAATGACACTTTATGACAATTGCACTTGGCGGCTGGTCCTGATGAAGCGGGGAGCGCGCTCGCTCGCTCGCTCGCTCGGCGGTGACGGGGACTCGCCGAAGGTCCACAAAAACAGGGTCGGCTTTCTCCTGGGGCAGCTCCCAGCAAACAACGGCGAAACAAAGCCGCCAACGAGGACACAACAAGAACAAACAAGTGAAAATCATTCAGGGAAAACTGCCGTCTGCCAACTCGCATCTCGAAAGGAAATCCGCGTACACGGGGGAGCGCAGCAAAATGCTCCCAAAAACAAAAAAATAAGCAAAATAAAAATGTAGAAAATAAAGAAGAGTCTTGGAACTATTATGTACCCATTACTAATATAAAATATAATGTAAAGTATACATATATTTACCTGCAAAGAGATTTCAAATAGTTGTTCTAATAATAATTATAAGGATTATTTACATTCCTTATTTCAATACCTTTTCATATATTTAAACCATGATTGCGGGGTTTCCTAATTTCTATAGCCTTATATTATTATTGGAAGATCTTAAATGATTTAATTTCTTTGAGAGAACATGGCTCAAATACCTTTTATCTCCACCTAATAGGCGGTACACAAAATAAAACAAAAAGGAATCGTAAACAAAATGCCGGAAAAGGCAGAAAAAAAAATGGCGACAAAGACGATGGCGGCGGCGGCGACTACGGCGATGGCTATGGCGATGACGATGACTCCAGCCACGTGCTCCATATGCTGCACATGAGGCGAATGCGAATGCGAATGGAAATGCGAATGGGTATACCCTTACAAGGGGGCTAAGGAGGGGAACATATCCACCAAACTGGAACTGGAGATGAGATGCGGCCCGACGTCGCCGTGATAATGACTTTTTGTCTCTGCTCGAATGTCACTTGATGTTTTGTGGGCCCTTCGCTAGTGTGTCTGCTTCCTGGCTACACTCTGCGAAAATGCTGTCGCTGGAATTAAGAAATTAAGCGAAAATAAACCCGGTTTATATACACAAAAAGAATTAAAGGTTAATTAATTATGAAAGTAATTTAAAAAATATTTCATGATTGAAATTTGAGAAGATGCTTTTGGGAAAATTCTAATAGTTATGAAATTCTATAAATTGGGTATTTTTACAATATAATATAATGTATTTATATATAATATAACATATAATTTATTCCATACAACAATAAATTATTAAAATAATCTCAATTTACATATACAAATTAGATAGAAAGATATAGAAATGTATATTCCTTTAGAATAAATCTTTAATCCATTAAATATTCATAATAAATAGTTTAAGGTGTCTTAGAATATAATAAAACCTTTGATTAAATTGTTTTAATGACTTGCCTTTATTTTGGTTTCCATTCTATACCTAATTACTTTGCTGTATCCTTTTTTTCTTCAAGTGCAGCGTGCTTCAGTGTTTTCCTGCTTTGGCGTATCCTTGCTGGCTGCTCGCTGCTCGCTGTTGCTGGTGCCTTTGTTGTCGCAGTTTTCGTGTTTATGCCTCGAGGTCATTCAGGTTCAACTCGCCGCCGTTGCCGCCGCTTGCCGCCTTCTGATTAATTGGCCACGAGGAAGCAGCTAGCAAGGAAGCAGCTAGAAAACTACCCAGCACAAAGCAGGCTGGCAAGAAAGTCAGAAGGTAGGCAAGCAGGCCCTTGCCCCTAATGCCACAATCATTTGGAGAAACTCTCCACATTGGTCCCCCATTTGGCTTCCAAGAAAATACAAAATTAAAACGTACCAAAAATACAAAAATCTACAAAAATGTAACATAGAGAAATTAGTACAAAGAAATAACACAAATTGGTCCTTCAAGTCGCTGGTGGTAGGATCTTCATTTGAACTGTTCGGACAACATGCCGCCGGGCTACAAGGTGCGCGCTCTGTCACACCCGCGACGCATGGCGCCGAACCTGATGCGCAGTATCTTAGAGGTCCTCGAAGAGTCAAACGAACCCATGAAAGAAATCGAACTGGTGTCCGCTTTAGGGCGAATCTACAGCCGCATTGATCCAGACTTTCAGCGCCAGGTGCGGAGCAATCTGAGCGACGGTGTCTCCTACGGCATACTGAATCGCAGGGAGGACTTTATCTCAATCAGGACACGGCGACTCGGCGATCTGATGGCCGCGTTGGCGCCATAACCTTTTCAACGCGGCCGCCGCCAGGGTTTTTTTTGGAAACCAATTAGACACTACATCGTCACATTACTCACAATCTCTTATATCCCCCCTTTAGTAATATTTTGGTTTGCACTAGATTAATATGTTTAATATAGCATGCCCCAGTATTGCTTATATATTGTGTTTGATTTCTCATTTATTTATTATTTAATTATATTCTTAATAGAATAGAATATTCATTATTAATAGCTGGATTTCACGAGTGTGGTTGTGGTTTTCTCATGCGCTTGGTGTGACAAAACTCTTAAGATATTAAGAGAATTTTGGTATTTAAATAAATGAAATTGAAACAATTAGGAAATATAGATCTAATTGTGATAGCTCTTCGGCCACTCTAAGGATGTCCCCGTATAGTATTATAATGTATTCGTTTAGTTTATAAGTACGATACACTTACGATCTCACCGCATATTACTATTAATTCTTTTTTAAAGTTTATGGCCACTTTAATCGGCAGATTGCAATTAAAATCCAATGCAAGCATTTAATTGCCACCGACATTCGCACCACTCTCAGGTGGAGTAATAATTCCCATTTAAGGGTGTTGTGTGTTGTGTTTTTGGGGTGTTCTTGGCAGAGAGTGTGGGTGTGTGTGTGCTTTGGGCTAGATTGGCCCTCGGTGGCAAATATTTGCGGTTGTCTAAATGAAATGCATGGCATGGCAGCGGCACACTAACCACATTGCGACGACGATGGTTTGTAGTGTGTATATTTGCATTGCACCGCCAAATATGCAATTAAATCATAAATTAAGCCATTTGCTTAGTTTTCTGACCCTCAGACCCCTTTGATGTCCACCCAATATTGTAATAATTATTAATATCGAATGATTTGTTATTAGATTTGATTAATTATAAGTAAGGAAAAGGGGTAACATGTATTAGCTCTCAAGAACTATATAATTTATTAGTTAATCTGTACTTCGTTTCAATTGCTTGACAAACAATAATTTACTTTGCGGATTTCGCAGTTAACTTGCAGACACTGCAAGTGACAGGTGTGGGTGATAAATTAAATTCATATTCATTATGTATCCGTATCCTATATCTGTGGCAAAGAACTCATACACAAATGGACTGTTTACACAGCTTACTTAAAGCCAAGCCCAGCCACAGTATCGATTCCCATTGAATCGCAATCACGAATTCATGAATCGGGCAAATGTCCTGGCTATCCGCGATGTCCTCGATATCCTGGTCTGGGGTCGAGTGTGCGAATAATTGATTATGCGGCCGACTTCTTGATGAGACTGCCGTTATTATTTTAGCCGCTCGTGTAATTGCAAACGGAAGCGGAAACGCTCGTCAGCCATAAATTTGCTCAGCTCTAAATAATAAAAAAAAAAAATATAAGAGAAAATAGCAGGAAAAAGCCAGCGAAACCGCAGACAGAGACAGCTGGGGCCATCCTGAAACGCTAAATAAATTATGCATTAAAGGCCATGGCGCGCTGATGATTTATGCAGAAGACCTGGTACCCGGGACACCGGCAAATCCGGGCGCCCAGGAACTCGGGACCAGTACCCAGTACCCAGTGGCAGCTCGGAGAGTTGCCGAGTTGCAGTTAATAAACCACGGTGGTAATGGTGACCATGGTAAAACAAGAGGCCGCGTAACACTAGCAACTTCCACTCTAAAATCTAATTCCAGCCCCCCAAGTCCTTGCCAGTTGCCAAGTTCAAGGAGGCGGTGGAGCTCAAGGACTGGGCCAGGATGGCAACCTGAACCGGGGGCCCACTATCCAGGAGGAGCCAAAGGATCTGCTGCTAGCAGGCAAAAAAGAAACACTCGCACTTGTAAATTTCTTATGAGCGAAAAATAAATAGGAAACAAGTCTGAATGTAAGCACCGAATGAGCAGATGCTCTTAGTTAATACTAGTATGATTTTATTAATAAATTTAACCTACAAGAAACGAAACTATATAAACATTTATAAATATAATAAAATCATATCTTAGAACTTGGAGTTTATGCTGTATTTTTATGTTTATTGATAGATAATTTAAATTTGTCCAACCATAAATTATCGATATATTGTAAATTTACTTATCGTTTAATAAAATCGAAATAATCCTTACGTTTTACTTACATCCTAGCTGGAAATGTAAGCACTTATTATTTCAAAATAAGATGTAGGATTTTATTTAAACAAAATTGTGAGAATATTGCGAATACTCTCCCTTTTGGGGAGGGCATTTAAAAGAAGCGACCACATAACATACATATGAGCAAAAGTTGCCAAGTTGTTGCAAGTTGGCTGAGTGCTTTTGTTGTTCCTGCTGCTGCTAGCAGGCACGCACAATTAAATCAAATTACCTCGAGTGCACTCGCCGCTTTTTCACAGTCACAGTTGGAGTCGTAGTCGGAGTCGGAGTCGGAGTCCCAGGAACGGGATGGGTTTCAGGCCTGGGTCTGGGCCCTGCAATTAAGCTTTGCGTCAAGTGTCAGACTTTGTTTCGGCTTTGTTTTCGCCATCTCCTACTCCTCTTTTCTGATTTTAAGGATGCCCCTGTGTGAATTGCTTCCGGCTTTGGTCAACGAACTTGGTCCTGACATGGCAAAAAAAAATATTATACTCTTGCCATAATTATTTGGTTATCGACTAATCCAGTTTGCAAGCAAAACCCTGTCGACCAAAATCCAGCCACACGATGTGGGTGGAGTTTTGCGGATTATTCGATTAGAAGCCCGCATATGCCCCGAAAAACCGAAACCAGATTGAAATTGCATCGGTTTTCGGTGGCGTGGGGCGTGGCTTTAATTGAAATCGCAGTTCAGCCGCCCGGACAATGCAGCAGCGGAAACAAGGCAAAAATCGGTGAAAAAAAAATCCCAAAAAAAAAGGAGGACTCGCCAGGGAATCGCGTTGACATATTCATATGGGGCGGTGGGGCCCCCACATCTTTCTGCTTTCTTTCTGGACAAAAAGCGAACAATATGCGACGCTGATGACAGAGTGACAGGAGGAAGGAAAGGCATAGTGGCAGCAGGAGCTAGAGCCGGAGCAGGAGCAGGAACTGGAGCTGGAGAAGGAGCTGAGCCAGAAGCTGGAACAGGAAGCAGCGTTGAAAGAAGCATTACGGCAGCTGAATATGCTCCTCGAGTCCCTTGGGATACAGAAGCAAACTACGAGGCAGGACCCGGACCCGCACCCGGACACGACCCGGACACGGACACTCACTTGGAGCTCAGGACTTCATGGAACACAGGGAGAAAATTAGGAAAAGTTGGCAGATTCAACATTATAAAATATATAAATATAACAAGAGCTTGATGAAAATGTTTTCCTATTTATTTCTTTATATTTTCCTTTATTCTTGAACTCAGAAGAACTATAGTCTCATCAAGAAGCAATTTATTTTAGTAAAAACTCGTAAAAAAGTTAAAAATAAAGCAGAAGCACATCCTTATATATTTTATTTTACAATATACTTTATAGTTTACCTTATTTCCTCCTCAAAAAAACCGAAAACATTCTCTTTCGGTGCATTACACCCTCACGCCAGCATGCTGGTGCTATGAAAACCTCAAAATGTGAAAACCGAAATTAAATTTACATCAAAAAGGAGCGAAAAGGACAACAAGGGACGGGGCTAGCTGGGCTGTTGCAGGATCAACATATGAGGGTGGCTTTGCCTGCATTCAGGACGGGGGGTGTTGCCATTGTAATTTTATTAGGTGAGAAGTGTGCAGTGTGTGTGTGGGGCGAGCAAAGGGGCGGCATTTTTGCTTCGAAGCAAATAAATAAACAAAATATGGTGTCCGAAGCTTCTAACCTGCTGCGTATGCGTTTCCGTTTCCGCTGCCTCAGTTCCCCCCCCCCCACACTTTCAATTCCGTTCCATTCCGTTCCATTTCGTTCCATTACAATCCGATCCGTTATAGCCCAGCCGGGGGCGCCACATTAAATTAGTTTTGACACGTAAATGCGTTTAGCCGGCTAGAGGTTTTTGTGCCTTTTGTTTTTGTTGTGTGCCAGCCCCCCGCCCAGCTGGATGTCTGGCCTTGTTTCCGTCTGAACTGGAGACCTCCTCGGTTCCCCTCTGTGTATTAGAACTTTCTTAAGGGTAGGCATTCGCATTCCTGGCATTTTGTAGCATAATTTTAGCCTGTCACTTGGCCGCGAATAAATTACAGAAACACCAAAAGGCAAACGCTCACAATTTATGGCCTTCACGCGAAACCAGAGTGTGTGCAATTAACCTGAAATTAAACGATTGTTATTATTACCGATTGTCCAGGGTAGGGCTACGGATAGGGGTAGGGGTGCAGGTGGGCGAACCCCAAGGCCCAGTGTCGTTAATTCGCTAATTGGGTGGACATTTCTCGAAGGAGTTACAAATAGTTGAGGGTGGTTATAAGTATTATGTCATTCATTGGCCTATGCCGTGTTAGGTCAATTGTCTTGCCCTTTAAGCTTTATACAAAGTAAGCTATATTTACTTTTGTATGAGTTTACTTTATTTTACAATTGAAAATCAAGAGCAGCAAACAAATTGAGGCATGGTTTCTTTTTTGTGACTATATTTTTATTAATTTTGTTCTCTATTTTCTTTAACTTTTAATTGAATTGCAATGGTTTTGTGTTGCAGCTTTCGCTGTTCGGAATGCTACTTGCTTTACTCACTCTCCAGTTACGTTGCAATGTTCATTGTTCCTGCCTTTGTTCAGGGTCCTTGCACGCTTGGCTAACTCCACCTGAAATACCTCCTCGAATGGAGAAGGAGCAGGAGTATGGACCTGCATCATCGGCTAATCTGCGCTGCGTGTGCAAGGAGCCGAGCTCGGGCTCAGGTCTGCGTTGACACGCAACATTATGGGCAGCTCCTCTCGCTTCAAATGGCGCAGGATGCGGAGGATCAAGGAGCCTGTGAACTATTAACATTTAAACCCCGCAGTATCACACACACACCCATACATGCTGCTCCTGGAATGCCATGACAAATGACAGCCAGCTCATCCTGCTATCCACCAAAATCCTTACTGGCACTGGAATAAAAGACAGGAATCCTCGAAAAGTATTTATCAAACAAGGTCTTTATTTTTGTACCATTTAATTTCATTTATTCTTGAATTCTTACTATTATATATTCTTAATATTTTTACACTAATTAAAAGCCACTATTCCTTGGCTAACTCGAATCCTTGGTAACTTCTCTCAGTGCAACAGGCTAAAGGAGCACAATGTATAGCAGGATTCCGAATTCCTGAGCCGGCGCTTAGAAGAAAGATATTTATGAATCACACGAGCTCAGTAAATCATCGCCCCAGCTGCTGTCTGGGATAAGTTCCAGCTCCATCTCCTGCCCAGTGCCAGTTCCCGTTCCTGTCAAGAAGGAGTCAACAGGTCCGGCACCAGACTCCGGCCATATCGATGTGCCCGATCCCTGACTGTTGCAACAAAATACAATTATGACAAGAAGCCCTACTCGGACTCGGTCTCGGTGTCGGTCTCGGGCTGCGGCAGGCAAATAAGTTGATGACCATATCTATATAAGTATCTATATTTATGCCAGACAAAAGGATGCTGAAGGATGCCCGTCCCGAGACCTAGGCTGACGCCAGTCGAGGCTCCTCCCTTCACTTCGGTGCTCCAGTTCCAGTTCCACTTTCATTCCGGTCGAGGCCAGCTGCGTCACCGAGTTGACTCCCTCGTTCTCCAGGGGAAATTTTTGTGTCAGCATAGCTAAGTTGGCTATTTTCTAGCCAGGTCTGGCTAGTTTGGGATTTCATTTAAGAGATTTTAATATTAAAAAGTTATTTAGAAAATAAACCAAATATTTGCAGATATATTAAGCTTATATAATATAAATAACGAAAGAGATTTTTCAGAGTAATTTAAATAATTTCTTAGCTTACTTTCCTTATGATTTAATAAAGAGATAGTAGCCAATGTTCCTATATACATATATATTAAATTATATAATGTAGACTTTAATGGTTTTTTTAAGTAATTTGACAAAAAATTATATAGAGTGAGTATTATAAATTATAAATACTTAGAGCGCATTTTTTAACTGTTTCTGAATTTTTATATCGTTCATTATCTAGTATCTAGTATTTGGTATCTATTATTTTGTATCTAGTATCTAAAATCCAGTATCTAGTATCTAGTAGCTATTATCTAGTATCTAGTATTTAGCATCTAGTATCTAGTATCTAGTATCTAGTATCTAGTATCTATATCTATTATCTATTCTTTGCTATATACTTAGCTCTTTTTCCTTTCATGATTTAAAGCTGGCATCACAGCCGCGTTGCTTTTAGGAGCAGGAGGCCTTCCATGGAACTCAAAGGAGCGAATGCGTCGCCATGCTGATTACCAGGCCATTCCCCCTCCGGGCCACTCTGTCCACTGTTTACCCATTTCATCAGCAGCGGCAGCAGCATCAGCATCCGCAGCAAAGGCAACAAAACAACAACAGCAGCAGCAGCAGCGGCATCAGCATCAGCATCAGCATCTCTTCTCAGTGCAGCCACCCACTGGCGCCACTTTGTCGCGACGCTTTTTATAATTGAAGCAAATTGTTAGTTGAGTTGGCATTCACTCGACGTCTCCGTCCTCCTTTCATCCTTATCGCGACTGCTGCCGCTGCTGCTGCTCTTGTTATTGTCCTTGCATTCTGCCAGATTCCACCCCAGGAATCCCACCCTTCTAGATCCCCAGCTCCGCAGCTCCTTTTGGCCCCGCATTGTCGCATTCCAATTACAAAACAATCATAATGAGCCCTAGATATTCGCCACTCTGCGCACAATAGTTTGTTAACAGAACAGAACTTGGCTGACTGATGGCAATATGGAATGTTTCCACCGATACAAATACGAGCTTGAACGAAAGGATAAGGATTTCAGAAGCCTGGCAATGAAAAATACAAAGTCTTTAAGGTGGAAACTGGAACTTTTTGTACCCAAAGTTTATTAAATAGGTGTCGTCAGGTCGACAACTCATAAGCTAATTGTGGGCAACGAATCTGGCAGTTAACGTGAAACGTCCTTCTTCTTTGGAGACATCGTAGGTGCCCCCCGATGACCCTAGCTCACGCGTACAGGAATATGTAAAATCCAATCGTAGTCGTCGTCGTCGGCGGTGGCGGCGGCGGCGGCGGCGGCACAGGACTCGAGGCTCGTATGGTTGTTGTCCAGGATATCTACAGCCAGGATCAAGCCACGAGTACTGTGCTCTCTGCTCTAAGCTCATAGTGTAAAATAAAATAATAAAATGATATAGAAGATGATTCAAAATTGAGATGTTCATCCGCTTCATGGCCATAATTAGCGCTTCCTCCATGACAGCGGCTCATTCTCCATCTCCTTGGCCCGCTGGGCGGCCTCTTTGTTGCGCCGCTTAACGGCCATCTGCTCGGACTCCGAGAGCAGGGCATAGCGATTGCCCTCCTTGCTCAGATACCCAAGGATGACGGCCTCGTGCAGCGTGTGTGGGAGGTGGCGCTTCAGCTCCAGCGCCGACCGCTTGAGGCGGCCCGTCAATATGTTGATCATCTCCGGATAGCTTACCGGCCGCCGAAGTTCAAACATCAGAGTCAGGACTGCCCCAAGGAGACTCGGTAGCGTTGTCTTGCGGAAGCGCATTTGCTCCTTGTTAAGCGTGGGCTGCATCTGGTGATCGTTGAGCTGCTGCGGCATTCCCAACAGGTTCAGTTTCAGTCCCTGGGGATCCCCATCGGGACTCGGCAAAACGGAGGGATGGGCATGGGAACACAAATCTGGCGCCTGCGAATGCGAATGTGGATGTGGATGTGAACGCCCCGTTTGATGGGAACGTGGACGCGCCGTCTGATGTGGATGTGGGCGACTCGTCCTATTTGGATGCGTCTCTGGATGTGGATGTGAATGTGGATGTGGTGGGGTCTTCAGCAGGCATGGTTTTGGTCCTTGGAAATTCCTCTGGGGCGTCGGCAAAAGTGGGGGCGAAGAATGGGCTTGGTGCTTTGGATTTGGACGCATCTCATGATTTGGATGTGAACGAGCCGCCTGATGTGGACGTCTGATTTGTTGGGGATGTGGATGTGAATGTGGATTTGCACGAAAACCAAGCTGGCTCATCAGCTTGTGGTATGTGGCTTCAACTCCGGCCACGGCTGCGGCTACCTCTTCCGGTACTGGAGAGTCGTCTCCTTCTTTGTCCAGTCTTTCTCCGACTTTTCGGCCCCGAGCCGGCTGAAATTCCGGCGCCTGGGCATTCAGTGTCGGAGCTGGTCGTTTTCCCTCCTTTGGCGGCATCTCATAGGCAGTGGCGCAGGCATTTAGCTTCGATTTGGCCGCCATCATAATGGCCGCCGGCGAGGGCATACTATTATTTGGATTATCCTGAGACTCGAGGGGATAGGGAACCTCGGCGAAGGAAGGCTTCTCCGGGTTACCCTTGACATCGGGATTCGGGCGCTTGCTGTCCAGGCAATCGCCAGATTCTTCCAGGGCAGGTTCATCGGCGTCATGGACTTGGAATTGAACTGGATGTTCATTTGGCTGATCAATTTCAACTCCAGGGCCATGTTCCTGCCTCTGATCGCTGCTGCTCTCCTTGCTGCTGGAACTGTTGCCGGAACTGTTGCTGCTACGAATGGGCATTCCCATCTTCGGCTCATTAACAATCTCGGATGCATTCTCAATCTCAGACTTCATCTTCATCTCCTTGCCCGGTAGATGGGACAGAGACAGCTGCAGTTCAAGGTCCTCCAGCTGGTTGAGATGCTCGTCCAGGCTGAGATTGAGATTGTGTTTCTTGTTGCGGTGATTATCCAGCTTGAGCTTGTTCACGAACATCTTCTCGTCGAGATTAAGCTGCAGTCCTCCTGGATACTGCGTCACCTTTTGGAGTTACGGATGGAAAGACCTTGGTTCGGTTCGGATCTGATGATGATTAATAGCTTCAATGGGTTGGCGACCTTCAGTTTTTCCTTCTTTTTTTTCTTTTGGTTTTGAATTAAGCAATTTTTGTTCTTTTAGCAAATTTTGTTGTTTTTAAATTATCGCGTTTGTATCGGCAAGGACCCAGAAACTGGACGTGAGTACTCTCAGCGGTGGGGTTCAGATGAAAACCACGAAACATATGCGTTAATTTACAACAGGTTTTTGTTGTACTGCCGAAAAGTTAAATTTTGCTGATCCGAGTGAAAAAAGTGTATGGTGCTCAATTCAGGTCGGTGAAATGAAGTGTGAGCTCTGGAACATAAAATCTGACTGGCCCTGACAAAACATACTTCCAATGGCTTGCTGGGTTTCAAAGATCTTAAAATCAGAGAATTATTTTGAATACATTATGATGATTATTATATTATACAACATATAAGACTCAGTTACGCATCTTCAACATTATAATTATGCAAAAACTACTTAACCCCTTAACTGTAGCTCTAGATTAGGGAATTTCTCCATCAACTTAAAGAGATATATTAATCCCTTAACTTACGAACCTTGGCTGAATTTTGACTTACATCGAATTGAACGCCAAATGCCCAAGCCAATGTAGTTCTTAGGTCCTGAAAATGGAAATAAATTTCTGCTGCTGGGGCTGGAAAACCCACACATACACACACACAAGCCGACTGTTTACAGTACATAAATAAGGCAGAAAAAAAACCGAACAATTTTGGGGTTCCTTTGCCGCGGGGGCCAAAAAACAAGCGCAATCCGTTTACCCAAAGCATGTAAAACAATATGCCACCAGAGAGCGGACCCCGAGACCGAAGGACTCGTAAACAAATCCAAATGGGGGCGGGACCCAAGACCCAACGCAACCCCCTTGTGATGATGAGGTGCGAAAAATCACAAGAATTGGATTTTGTTCGTTGAATTATGGCCACTGGCCTTGAGGGCCATTGCGGGGAGGTCTTGAAAGGGATAATCCTTCGAATTAGTGGCACTAGAAAACCCAAATGAATAAACTGTTAATGTGCCCGGTCACTTTAGGAGCTCTCCAACTCCATCACCATCATCATCACCTCGTCCAGTGTTGGGTAATTCCACAATTTTCAAATTACACACCACAAAATCTCATTTAGCTGAGTAAAGCCAGTTGACTGGACTAAACTGAGGGAGGTAGGAGAGTGGTGTGGCAACCACACACACACACACACACACACACACACACACACACAAATTACTAAATGAGTTGACCCCCGGGCTGCGGAAGGAGGGGCGAAGGAGCCCTCCTACTCCTGCCCACTTGTAATGTGCCGGCCTCACGCTCGCTTGCCCCGTTCAACGGGCGTGAAAACAACGCATTCACACCGCACACAAACGGAGCAAACGGAGCCTGGAACTAAGACCTCGAGGCTCCAGAAGCCCGGAACTCCTAATACACAGACGAAACAAAAACAAGCAAATTTAAAATATCTTACACTTAATTAAACTATTTAATAAAATAAATGAAATTAATTAATTTTTAATCTAAAATAACAAAATATTTTGTATTAATTTCGCCTTGAGATACATAGTTCTATACAAAATATATTTTATATTCTTTAACTATCAAACAAATCGTATGACTTTACACATCTTTATCCTTCACATCTTTCTTTATCCTACACAGCTTATCCTTTATTTGGTGCAGGATTCCGTGAGGTTGAGCCTGTAAACTGTAATAATAATCAATAATATGAATTATATCAATCAACAATAATTATAATTTGCTCTTGTTCTTATAAACAATAAGCTTGTCTCATTATTTTATAATCAAATCCCAACATTATCTTAACTTGCATCTTTATTTCATTATTATTCTGAAATCTAATATTTAAATATAAATTTGTAATAGTCTTTGCACATTTAATGATAGTATGTATTTCTCTCTGTGCTGTCTCGGTTCCATTCGCAACCAGGTATTATCACACATGGCAGCAGCAGTAGGAGCAACAGAAGCAGCAGCATCAGGGATGGGCAGTGTGGGGGTTCTCGGCGACCAAGGACATAAGCGTGACTAAACCCCAAGCGCAGTGACTTCCGTCGCTTCAAGGGGTTGGAGGGGGAGTCCAGGAGAGCCGGACGATGCAGCTGCCGGAGGAGCCACTGACTGCATCCTGTTTGGAGCCTTTAAATGCCAGTTGGTGTCGCAACAATCAGTGAACTCAAACACAGTCACACAAAAGCACACACACACATGGCCCTCCAGAGGGCAGGGCATCTTCTATATATTACACCGACCACATATAGGGATGCAAGGATAATGTACAGCAAATTCATTTTCGCTAATGAATAAGCACCTTACAGGGTTGTGGCACGTTATAAATTAACTAGAGTATTAGGGCAATTCGATATAATGAAAGTAGTTTGGCTTACGATAACAAATCGAAAATATCGCTTACTAAAATATGAAGTAAATCCTTTGAATTGTTTTATAAATTATATTACTTTTACATTTATATTGTTTACATATTTTGTAATAATAATTAAGAAAATAACCGATAAATCGATATATTGGATAATCGATTTTTGTAATTTTGCGAATATAAAGGTTAGCCAATAATTCATTTAAGTATTGATATATAATCTATATAGAATGCCATCGCTGCTTGGACCTAATTGGACCACACACACACAACATATACATATGTATACATGGTCAGGAACTCAGGGGGTCAAGATTGGAGGCCATTTGGCGCCCCGAAGCTGACACCACATCAAACACAAAGGACGCGATTGAGGTCGGCCGTCTTAGTCAACGTATCCTTGTTGATATGACCGCAAGCTCAAGGCTTCCATATGCCACCATCACACCTGCCAAGGTGGCCATAGAGACGTTGGACGATGGGCGATGGATATTAGCGGCTGGGCATTGAGCCTGGGCTCTCTGCCTTCGAGTTGCATTTCAATTAGCTCGTTTAGCTGCAAGGCCTCACCGTGCAGTTGACACACAGACCGAGGACAAGCGGAGAATCGGGGATTTGCTGGGACATCTCCAGTCACATCGATCAGCTTGTGGAGAGGATTTCTCCCAGGGACGGGATTAAATGGGTTGTCAGGAGCAGCGTTTTAGAGGAACTGCCAGCTGATGGGGGACTTCACGCAGAATTATTCACTAAAAGTCAAGCAATTCTATTATTATGCCACTCTTTGGACTCTTATTTTCTATAATCAAATTTAAAGTCCTTGAAAAGTAACTTAATTAAGCACTAAATTAATTATAAAAGCCAGAAGCTCACCCCGTTAGCTGATTGGTTAGGAATTAGCACACAATACTTTAAACAGCTTTAATTTAAGATTTTCTTATTTAGGCTATTTCCTTTTTTCTCTCTTTAATTTGTTACAAATTTTCTGCTACTCCGGCTCCTCAGTGCTCCTTATTCTAGCACCAGCAGTGTCATCCGTATCGGTGCTACGTGAAGACTCTGTGATGTGAAGCCTCTGCCCATGCCAGAACACCCTAGCGCTGCCAGACGGTGATCTTGGAGCCGGATTCTGAAGACGATCCAGGCGATTGGACTTGACCGAATAGCGAAGATTCTTGATGCGCAGATAGCCAGTGATGAGGGCGTCCTGCAGGCCGACCGTAATCTGGCGCTTCAGCTCCTCGTCGCTCCGATTTAACCGCTCGGAGATGGCCACCACAATCTCCGGCTCCGACAGCGGATGGTCCGAGTCGGCGATCACCTGCAGGATGCTGCTGAATAAATTTGGGATCAGTTTGCGACGCGGCGCACGGTTATAGTTGCTGTGCAGCATCCTGGTGGTCTCTGGTCCTGGAAGCCGGGGCATTATGCCATATAATATAATACCAGGATTTTTGAAAAGCAGACTGACCGAAAAATGAAAGATGTCTGCTTTGAAATAAAATAAAATTCAGGAAATATTTGGTATTTATTGTTCGAATATTTTTGACAATTTTAACAAGGTTAAAAGAGTATTCATTTCTTTGTATTTGTTTAATAAATCAGCAAAGTGAGTATAAAAATGTTAAAAGGTTAATTATTTTGTGGATTTTTCAACAATTTTAAGGATGCAACAAAGGCCTTTTGCCACATTAAAGATACACATCCATCCCGATGCCCCTGCAATGGAATCAAGCAGAAATCCAGGCAAGATTTAGTTTTTTAAAACTAAAATCAAATAAATTAAGTAAATATAATAATAATTTAACGACAAAGAGAAGAAAATACGGAGATGCTGTGACAAAAACAGTCAAGCCAGTGGCTTGAAGCGACGCGTCTGCCCCGAGACTACAGTCACTTACACTAACACTCTGAGGTCGGCGGAGGCCAGGACAATTGGGTTTGGGGGCAGACAGACAGACGGGCAGGGCAGACGGGCAGACGAGTATCGATTTACAGTTAAAGTGACTGTTGCGGATATGCGGATGCTGTAAGTGTAAGTGTAAGTGTAGGGGCAAGTGTATGGGTAATCAAGTACAAATGCGAGGACATCGAGTCGATGACGCCATAGACACACAAAAGGAGGAAACGAAGGAATTTTGCTGCGACAGGCGCTTCAAATTTGCATGGCGGCGACGGCGGCAGCATGGATTGTTGTTGCAAATGTTGTTGTGTCTGGCACGTGTCGCAGGGAATTTAGATAGCGGAAAATTTCCGTACAGCATTATACACAATAAACCGCAGAGCGATTGGCATCTCCTACGCATTTCCACAACTCCTGCAAATCGCATTTATCTGGCCGCGAGGGTTGGCTAATGAGTTTGGCGTAAATGACAGTCCCCGCTTTGAGCAGCGCCGAGTGCGTTGCATTCTTAATTACATCATCGAATGCGAGCGAGGCATGCCACCAGCAGGTATGAGCTGGTACACTGTGAGAAAGGCAATAAACTAAATGGGAAATATATAATAAAATAAAGGGAAATAATAGTAAAGGTGATTTAATAGAGGCTAGTAAAATTATTCTTTAGTTTTTGCAGTGGAAATGTATTTTCTTTTCATCTTAATAATTAATAATCAATGTAGAGAGCCATCTAGCTTGTTAAATAAGACAAGTTTTTAAGCTTAAATAATATATAGATGGCTCTAAAAATTACTAGCGTCTTTAAATCCCTTGAAAACATGTCTGAAAGTATGCAAAGGAAATTTATTTTCTTTTCAACTTAATAATTATTTATCAATGTAGAGAGCCATCTAGCTTGTAAATTAAGACAAGTTTTTAAGCTTAAATAATATATAGATGGCTCTAAAAATTACTAGCGTCCTTAAATCTCTTGAAAACATGTCTAAAAGTATGCAAAGGAATTTTTAAGGTATCAAATTCTGTGGAAATGTGTTTTCTTTTATTTGTAAAATGTTTTAGCATTATTTTGGATACCCTTCTAAAATCCCTAGTATTTTCTTAAGCACCCCCAATAACTTCCATCATTAAATCAGCGATTACCTTTCTAAAATATTATAATTAATGCCCAAAAATCATCATTCTAACATTGAATTTAATCATTTTAATTTTATAAAATCATAAATATTTTCCTCAATGCATAAACACACACATCGGGTTGCCAGACATATATAGTATAGTAGAACCCGATAACCCTCCGCTGACTGCCCCCTTTGGGGCAGCTGTCAAGCCTGATTAGCAACTTTGAGCTGTTGAAGCGAAGCTAACTTTTGTTTCACATCCATTTCGGTTTGATATTATTTCGCCTCCCAAGCACCCCAAACTCCCCTATAAGCTGGAGGGCTGTAGCTGCAGCTGAGTGTTAATTATGACTGACAGCGTTGGCAAGCGCTATACAGCACTTGGACACCACCCAGGCGAGCAATCCGATCCAGTGAATCACCCGGTTAGTCCCACATCCCATATGCCACAGCCCATATGCCACATCCAATGGCCGCTGCAAGTTTGACTAATCCGGCGCCAGTGATTAGGCCAGGCTCCAAATGCGACTAGTAACAATTAAAGCCAGCCAGTTGCGACTGCAAAAGTTTCGTCCGCTATTCCTTCTGCCTCAAATCTCATCATTCATGCACTGTAAAAAAAAGGATGTTTATTTAAGAATATTAAAAAGAATATATGTCTTGCAATAAGAAAAGCAAATACGAGAATATATAAGCAGAGAATAATCTAAATGTTGAGGTAAAAGAAGAAAAATTGTGAAACTATCGCTCATATTATTAAGATATCGAAGATATCAATAAACTATCGATAACAATTCTTAGTTTTAAACTTAACTTATTGGTTTTAGCTATAAGTTGACTATTAGTTATTCAATTACGAGAAAAGTATTACATATAATTTATAAAGTTCTTTAACTCCTCGAGTTCCGTTAGAACCGCCTTCACAATAAGAAATAATAGTAACAATGTTTATGAACGAAAATATCGATTAATTCGATAACTATCATATATCTTTATTTCCATGAATAAATATATTAAATATAATGTATTTTAAATAAATCAATGAACTATTAAACATAACAACATACGTATATTTAATTAATTTATTATTTCTATTCATATTCAATTGAATTTCCCCACCCCATATTAATTCGATTTTTCCCTCCGTGCAACCCCGCAGTTGTGCAATTAACTGAAACTTTTATGCTCCATTTTTGGGGAGGGGAGTGGGTGTGTGATGCAAGAATTATGACTTGGAATCAGGCGAGCGAAGCTCCGCCACACACATGGAAAATAATTTATTTTACGATTAGCGGACAGCGATATGGCCAGCGATGCGAATAAGTGGCTGGGCGTCGTTCCCGCTGGCCCCGGTGAATAAGTACTATAACGACTATATATGTGGCAACTGGACATTTAACTGGAGGACAATGTCCATTGAGACAGGGATTGGGTTCGAGTGGGAGTGGGAAAGCGGCGACGCTGGCGTCAGCGATACCATTCAGCTCTCTCTCCCAGTGGCCGCCAGCGGAAGTTGTTGGCCATTTCAAGGGACTGAAGCCATAAACTGTACAGTGAATTATCGATGGGGGGTGACGCGAATAGAGTTAGACTTGTATATAGTATCTGGTTCTTTGAAACTATTTCGTTAAAGTTTTGCTTGATAAATGGGCCTAGGCATCTTAATGTAAGCTAAGCTAGGTATTTAAAATATTTCAATTGATATTTCAGCGTTTTTGGTAACTCAAGTTGATTTTATATAAAAAAATATAAGCTCTACTACATGCCAGATCACATAAGGCTGGTTTTTTGAGAGAAGAAAAGTTCAGGAGGCTAATTTTACAGGCTGTTTCGCTTCATCAGTTAACTTTGCTGTTGCTTTTCGCTAGTTAAATGTAAAACAACACACAATTTAAATGAAATTATTTATATATCACAAAATCTATACTTTCCTGTTATAAGATAAAATCTTTCACTAAGCCAAACCTAAAGATTTAATCAAATAATAATAATCAAATAAATGTGTATGCCTGTCCGAATCTTTCCACTTTCCCAGGGACCTTAATAACCCCAAACTTAAGTATAATATTATTAGGAAATAAATGCCAATCATAAACATGACGCATAATTTTCGGACCCCGCCAAGTTGCCGCTTTCGGTGAAAGCGATCCCAAAGTTAGATCCCAAAGTTACCAGCAATTGCCCGTCTCGAGTAAGTAGTTAAGTTAATTTTCAGTGTGGCCACATTATCGCGCGGGTAGGTAAAAGTGAGAGTGAAAGTGGCGCGGAAAGCGAAAGCGAAATTGCGGCAAGGACACTCAAATAATAATAACAATCTGCGCAGATCTTAATGGGAACGCTAAGCGGAAAAGTTTTTATGATTTTTATTAGTTTCGCCTCGCGATGGGCGGCCAAAACAAATGGCCAGTGCCATAAAGATGCCCCTCAAACACCATATAAATGTATATATATATATATATATTGGCATCCGGGGGCTGGGCCAGCGATTGAGCATCGTTCCGGGTTGAGATTCTCTGCGGATTTCCCCAGATTTCCATCAGATTTATCAACGCCGCACGCGATGGACACGATGTGTGATATATCCCATATGGCGAGTCCATGTGGCTTCGAATAGAGTTCGATTTTTGGATGGTCAGCCATCGAATTGGACTCGGTGGCGTCCCTGGTTCTCTCATTCCCGCACAGAGGCGGAGGCGTTGCTAATCTAATTTGCAGTTATTGGTGGGCAAGATTAGCCAAAAAAAAAAAAACAAAACCCTCAGAACAGCACAAAGGCAGACACACACATGTGTGTGTAATGCGAATCGCGTGTTCGGAGATTTCATTCCGGATTGCCTATAATTTGACGAAGTGCACAGGGAAAAAAGCTATTACTTATTAATATTATATTATTTTTTTAAGTTTTGTGAATACTATAAAAGATATTTCATAAATTAAAAAAGCTTAAGTCGGTTACAATAACTGGCAGAATAAATGGTTGGGAATTATAGCCAAAAAATGTTCATTGCCCTTAGTGTTTTATTCTCCAAACAAATATTTTGGTAATCAAGACCCAAATTTTTCGTTTACCGTAGAAATAAGTTGAGAATTATTATATATATTAACTCATTAAAGAAATTGGTTGGGAATTATAGCCATAAATATTTTATTCACCGAGAGAAGTGCTGGATATTATAAGAAACGAATTTATGTAGAACTGAAGAACTTCTGTAAGCTAGAAAATCATCTAATTATATTTTAAATCTAGTTAGTTTTCTGTAAAGTGTAAAATTTATATAACTTATTATTTAGTAAATATTTTCTTCAAGTGTAAGCGTTACAAGTGAGTGCCTATGAGGACATATTACCATCGGAGGATGGTAAGGATGGCAGGACTCGGAATATAGCCACAGCCTGGGCGCACACACACATTAGTCGAAGCTGTGCAAGTGCAAAACATAATGAAAATGATGTCAGTTTGATAAGATTTCGCCGCAGGATGTGCTAGAGTGTGTGTGTGTGGATGGTGTGTGGTTGTGCGTGTATCACTCCCATTGTTGTATGTTGCGTTAGGGTGCCCCCCGTTCGCTGGCATGTTATGAGAAAAGTTTCGCCGCTTAAAGATGTTTCGATGGCAAACTTCGGCACCGCATGCTCCAGCGAAAGGAAAACCTTAGGAAAATGAAGGGAAAAGACAAGGAAAAGCAAGGAAAAGCAGGGAAACGCAAGGAAAAGCAAGGAAAACCTTAGGAAAACGAAGGGAAGTGCCGCCAGTAAACCGAAATGTGCTGTTTGCATGCACATCGAGTGTATGCCATTTGTTTTTTCGGGCGGCAAACAAATCCCATCGAAATAGTTTGTACGGCAATGTTGGTAATACGAAAATTGGACAATAATAAGAGAAAAGGGAAAGTTTCGCGTGAGTCATTGTGTTTATTACAAATGGTTTAATTCGCCATGCTTCTATTAGTTATGGCGGCTAATTAAAGTGCATGCTCCAAGGTGCAATATAAAAACGGCCAAAGTAGGGATCAGATTTGCCATAATTACAGGCAACTTTTGTGTGGTAAGAGAACTTCTTCATTAAGTTACTTACAAACTAAAAGCTAGTCTTTTAAAACGAGGGAAAACTTGGCTTAAGCTACATCAGTTTAGAGCAATTACTGGGCGACCGTTCTTCGTTATTTTGGGTAATATCTATGCATATGACCATAAAGCCCCCCACTGCAGACCAAAACTGGTTAATAGCTCAGTTGCATCAGTTTGCCGAGTGCTAACCCCTTCCCACACACACCTACGGGTCCTCGAGGATGCCTTTGTCCTGTGCAGCAAACACTCGAAACACGTCCAATCAGCCTCGGATGACTCCCATGTGTTGCTGCCTGTCGCGTGTGTATTGCGTGTGTTGCATGTGCTGCTATTGCTGCGGCTCCTGTTACGAGGACACACACAATGTCCTGCCAGACTGGCAGCTGACAACGCCTATCAAATTAAGCAAAACAAAATTGCATTAGGGGCGAAAAGTTGCAAGCGGTGCACAAAGGCAGGGCACCATGCCCAGCGCCACTTAATAAACCCTTTCCGCACAAAAACTTGCCTACGTCGAGGGTAGCAAAAATAGTTATTAAATTGTTTAAATATTTTTATTAATAATATATTCATTTGGATTACATTTGCATTTGTTTATAATTATATATAAAGCCTAGTGCAAACTGTTAACTCATTCTTCTCTTGCTTTTATGAAGTTTCTTCTAAAGAGAAGCCCTTGAACTCCCAGCTTTATATCCTTTTCTAGCTTATATTATTTTGCCCCCAACTGTATGTGTGGCTGTCGATGGGCGTGGCATGTCAGCGCCGCCAAAATTATTCATTGCACAGTGCGGTCCAGACAATTTATGCTAATCAACATCAATCGATTTGCATGGCCCGTGCCTGGCCAAAGGATAAACGCTGTCCTGGACGCCGCCACCGCCGCCGCACCCGCTCCTCCTGAGTTGTCCTGTTTATTGGGCGGTTCCGATGGCTGCGGTTCAATGGCTATAGCAGCTCCGGCCCAGCAGCTCCGCCCCATAGCCTGGAGCCCATCGATGTCCAAAGTGGACAATCACTGCATGTGCCTGATTGCATACGGCGCACAACAATGGCAGCCATATCCTGGGCCTGGGTCTCTCTGCCTAGCCTCCACACTGTTGCTATATCTATGTATAGTTGCGGTTTGGGGTCGTGGTGAATGGATGTAGATGGTGAGATGGGGATGTGCCTGCGACAGCAATAATTTCATAATGTTTATAAAAAGCGAGTAAACAGAATTGCTCGGCCGCCAGACGACCAAAGAGTCGGCTGATGATGCTCTTTCGAATATATTTTTTGATGTTTTTATTCTTACAGCTTACAAATGAGAGAAAATAGACATAGGACCTGGTTTTAAGGTTCGATTTACTGCCTTCTATTTAGGCCATTGGACTGCCTAGTTTCTTATAAAAATTTGGAAAAATAGGGGTTTCCTTTAGATTATTACCACAGTTTTGAAGTTTTAAGTATTAACGAATATTTATAATTTAAATATATAGAAAATACAATATAATAAAATATAAAATAGTATTATATTATAGTAAAATATAAGATATATTTAATTTAAAAGAGTTTGCCACAAAAATCTTATTGAAATTATGTATTTACTGCTAGCATTTTTAAGGTGTTAGCTTCTTGGACGTACGGCCAGTACACTCAAGTGTTCCTTGCAACACCAAGCACGTGCTTGTTAGTTAGGGTAAGGTTTAGGTTAGTATATATGTATATATTGCATATTTCTATATATTTAATATATTTTATATTTATATATTTCTTATTACCTTCTTTCACACTTTCCCAGAGCGTTCTCCTTGCGACAGGACTCGCCTTTCTGACTTTTTACAGTGCCACAAAGTGTTCGCTCATCTCTCGCTTATCAAGCAGCTGACTCATCCTGCGCCTGCCCCTCTCCCCCTCCCCCTCCCCCTCTTTGGATGGCATGTTGCGACACTTAACCCCACCAGCAGTAATCAACCCTTTGCAACCCCCAAACTCCAACTGGCGGGGCTACAGCCCAACGCAGTTTATAGTCGGCGCTTAGGCACACATGTTGTCATCATTGCCATCGCCACGGCCATCATCATCATCAACATGGTTGCAGGGGGGCCGATGCGATGCCATGCGATCCATAGTTCCATAGGGGGTCAAACCAGAGGGGGGAATGGATGAATGGGTTGGTGGTTGGTCCATAGTTGACCCCCAGTTGAGCATGCTCATGAATTTGGGCTGTATGGCAAATGAAGTTGAGCCCCAGCTGGAACCACGGAGAAGCGAGAAAAAAGCGACTGCAAATTTACTCAATTTTACCCACACAGCATGTGTGTGTGCTGGTCTGGGTGTGTGGGTTGGAAAATTTTGTAAATTTTGTTTGCCAAATTGTGTGTGCGAGTGTGTGCGAGTGTAATTGCTGGGCATTTGTCATGGGCTGCAAAAATTGGGCCACAATCAAAGCTATACAGCGAAAGGGAGAGTACGTAATCACAACGGAATTTTCCAACTAAAAAAAATATATACATAAATGTACATATCAGAGTGATTCAAATGGAGGAATTTTTCCCTAATTTGAATACTGCAATGCTATAGACAATACCCTTAAAAGGAAAAGGGAAATATCCTTAAAAGGTGTCGAAGAGTTCGCCAGACATGTTTGAGCTTATAAAATCTGTGTAAATTTGTTTTCTTTGTAAAATCTAACATTTTGTGGCTAAGTATCAGTATATTTTTTAATAGATTTACAAATCCTAGTGATATCTATAGCAACGTCGAAAGATTATCTTTCACAGTCATCATTCTTCACAGAATTTCTTCCGCGACTGCTCAAGAGACTCTTGAGAGACTCTTTCAGTTACCAGCGATTCTTGCCCGATTCTTCTGCTATTAAAAAGGTTTTGTTGGAAAAGTTTCAAGCTAAAATTAAGATTAAGGAGAAAGTGGATAAGTTTCTGGATCGAAATCGTAATCCTTGTATCTACTTTCGAATTTCGAGCAATAAAAACCCATATAAATGATACAAAAGGGCGGTGATTTGCTGGCAAGGGGGATGTCTTGTGGCAGTGGTGGTGGTGGCGGTGCAATTAGGTAAATCATGGTATGCTTTGTAATTTGCCACAGGCAAAAACGTACTGAGCCACTGACAGGCTGGCAAATTGCGACCATGGTTGCCGAAGGACGACAGCAGGAGCTTCCTGCACGGACAGAAAGTTTCGGCAATGAACTTCCCCGGCTCTACGGCTTAACACATCCGGATGGAGAAGGAGTAAATGGAGCCAGCAGGAGCTGCCCAGGTGTGTCCTGTGCAGAGAACAAAAAAAAAAATAGATCGGTACTTAAAGAAAAATAAGAAAATTAGCCGCAAGAAGAAAGAAATTATTCTTATAAGTAGAGGCTCTGCAAAGGGAAAGTATTGCCTACTTTGGATAGCCCTAGCTAATGTTTTTTAATCTTTACATTACTGAAATCCTTCAGGTATCCAAATATTAAACAAAACTAATCCAACTTCGTATCTCAAGGATTTCCCAAGGGTCCGTTTGGTATGTGTCCGAGAGCCATTCATGGATTTCTTTGCAAGTTTATTTTCTTGCCGTGTGACTTGGCCAGGACCTTCTGTGTGGGCTGTGTGTGTGCATGCATGAGCTTTTACAAAGCCTGTGCAGCGCATTGTCCTTGCTTAATTGTCTGCAAGGACAACAGGAGCCGCAGGAACAGGAGTCTAAAGTCCGGAGTCCGGAGTCCGGAGTCCGGAGTCCGGAGTCCGGAGTCTGCAGTTCGGGACTCAAAGCATGAACCGGAGCCGGTGAGTTCGAAGTGGACCTGGAGTTGTGGCAGCGCCAGGTTGACAACAAGAAGTGCCGTCCTGTGGCTTCCAGTTGCATAATTCTCAGCCCCAACTCCACTTCGGTGCCCTCGACGGGCATGGAATAACTCGTAGCCCTCGGAAGATACACATGTTCGCATGTCCTGACAACTCCTGTGGCATCTCCGGCAAGCGCCAGTTGCAACTTCATTTGTGCTCTCGCTCGGCCAACTTGGCAAAACTTTCGAGTGTAAATAATTGTCAGGCACTCCTCCAGAAAAGAAAACTCAACCGCAAAAATGTGCTGCAGGCTCTCGAAAAGCGGGCAGAAAGGAGGTGAAAGGCGAAGGCAAAGGATTCTCTCTCCCCCAATTCCTGGCCAGCATTTATGGTTATTTATACGGTCTGTGTGGGGATTTGCCTGATACTCATCCTAAGCCAAAACCAGCAGCCATTTGCAGCAGCTCCAATTAGTTGTTTTTGTTATTTTTGTTGGGAGGACAAGTGTTATCCCCACCCGGAGGGGTAATGCCATCCGGTTGAGGGTATTAATCAGACCACCAGGACCTGGGTGAGTCAGGTGGATTTTTCTATGTTTCCAACTCTTTCTTTCTATCAGTTTTTCCCAACCAAGAAATCTATATTTTAATTATAATAAATATAATTATTCCTCACCTCAATCCGGACAACTTTCCCTCACCCCCCAAACTCTCATGTGATTTCTGATTGCTGTCAGGGAAATAGTTTGGCCAGAAAGTTTTCCCTCGGGCCTGGAGCGAGCGCTTTTCCGCCATCAATCATTGCGGACACGGTGGGGGCGACTGGGAAATTGGTAAAGGAAATGGGAAAGCCCTCGCCGAGTGCGGGGGGTGAGGTGTATTAATTGCAAGTGAAATCACTTTGAACTTCATTAAAAAGCAACTTAATCAAGTCAAGTCAAGTTGAGCCGAAGTTTTGCCACCTGCACACCGCCGTCAGGAATTCAGCTGAATTGCCTAAAAATTATTAATTAGCCGGGGGAAAAGGGGAAGGCAGCAGAGGCACGAGGACGAGTGCAGAGTCAAGGGGAAGGCCCTCGAATTTATCCACCAACCCAGCGCCCAGAGTAAGTAATCGGTACCAGCCCGAGCTGCTGGCTCTTAAATATTTCATATTTAATTGCGCGCGTAAGCAGCACATTTATTGCTACAAAACCCACTCATACCATACTTACACACCCTCCCTTAAGGGGGGCACTTACCTGAACCTGAATCCTGAACCTGCCACCCGTTGAAAATTGGCAACATTAATAAAATTAGACCCGTCTTAAAGGGGGGTCTCGGGCCCTGCCTTTGTTGCTGCCTTTTTGCTATTTTCCATTTACCATTTTTCACTTGATTTGTGCTCGCCCTAGCCCCCCCTTTGTTTTCCATAAATGCTCTTTAAAATCTTATTAGCCACGCGCGCTGATCAAAGCGCGGCAAAGTCTTTAAAAAGCGAAAGACAGAGAGTCCTCCGGCGAAATCCACACCCAAGGATCTCGGCCAGGTGACGCCAGCATCGCAAACGACACTTTGATGAGGGTTTTGTGTCCTTTTACTCTGTGTGTGTGTGTGGCGTTGTTAGCTTTTTCTCTTAGCAAGTCCATTGAATTCGGTTGACTGATAATCCAAGTGGTTGGGTTATCTTTTTTTCTTATCCATCAGCGCCATCGTTGATGGCAAAACAATTAGTCATCTTCGATGGGAAAAAGATTGCCTCAAAAAGGGTGACTAACTCTTTTCTTGGCCACAAAATTTGTTGGGCATTTTTATAAATATATAGAAAGCTATTTTAAATACTTATTTTTGTTTAAGAATTAAGCAAAGCTGTGTCGGAAATATCTGGAGATAATATTTATTAAAGTTGTATGGTCCAAAATGCGAAAGCTTGTAAAAAAAATCATTTTTATGGCTTACTTTTAGTCAGCTTTTCATTTGGTTTTAAATTCTTAGTTATAAAAATTATACAGAAAATCCCTGCGGTCTTAAAATCCGTAAAGGGGAAGTGCTACAGGCTTTTACATAATAAAAATATCATAATTTACATTGTTTTTGTTACTTCAAAGACACATTTTCAATTGATTTCAAATCTTTAGCTAAAGAAATATTCATTACTATTAATTAAATAGTAACTTTATACTATTTAATCTATTAATTAATTTATTTATACATTTGTTTATTTATTTATTTTCTTATATATTTATTTATATATTTAATTGTTTCCTTATTTCTTTATTTATTTACTTAAACATCTTTTGATCTCAAAAGTCATTCTCTTTCTTTGAAAACGCAGCAGGACGTTCATTAAACCACTTTATTAGGCTGGTGCCTCGTCCTTCGGTTAGAGCTAATCCAATTTTAATTGGTCACAGTGTGAAAAGCGGACCATGGCCATCCACATCCTCATCCATATCCGGCCTGGAGCGAAGCGGATTGCTCTTCACACCTCCGCGGCTGCTTGCTCCCGGCTCCCGGCTGCTGATGCTGTCACAGGATGTCAATTTCAATTTGACATTTATTTTATTGTGCGTGTGGCACAGACGCACGTGTGTGTGTTGCCTGTGTGTGTGGGCCGTAATAAGCCGCATTCGTTTATTTTAAAACCGCTTCAATTGTTGCTCACTCGATGCGATTGAATGCCCGTTCGAGTGCGTCTGCGTCTGTGTGTGTGCGGTCAGCAATTTGATGTTGCGTATGCTGGCCGCGTAACACCCCACCACACACACACTCACACAACCACGCGCCCCGCATCACAACACTGTCAGAAAAAAGGCCTTACTTCCAGTACCCATAATTATGTATTTAATTTCAACTTTAATTTAATTTAATTTATTTAAAACTCTCCTTTAGGGGGAAGACAACGCTGGGCAAAAGTAATCCTTGAGATACAAAGTTGCGGCAGTTTTCTGATTTTCTCTGTGTGCCTGGGCTACGGGCAACATTTTGTGGTTTTCATTGCTGTTTTCGTTGTGGCAGAAATCCTTTTCCGCTGGACACTGAAGCGGGTCCGGTGAGAGGGCTAGCAAGGCGATGGGCCAGGGGGTATGGGTTTTTGGGATCGGGATCGGGATTGGGTTTGCGTTTGCGTTTGGGATTGGGATTGGGTGAGTTGCACGCACGACTACATTGTCAAAGTTTTGTGTGTCATTATTGTGGCTGTTGGCGGTTGCTCTGTGCCTTCGTCGTTCGGCTTTGTGTGCTTCCAGTTGCTGCCCGCTTTACCTCGTCCTCGGTCGTGTCCTTGCCATGTTTGTTGTTGCGGGTTATTAAAAACTTTTAACGCTCCCCAGAAGACCCGCCCATAGAGACAGCCCCCCACACATCTCTATAGCCACCCGGTGACCGCTGCAGTTGCTCGTTTTCAGTTTCATTGTGAATGTTAATTACTCCGGCGGCGGTGACAACTGCCAAAGCCAGGATCTGTTTTGGTCCAGGACCCCGGCCTGGGTCTGGGTTCGGCTTCGGGTTCAGGTCGTCCTGCAACTGAAGCTCCTGGCCACTCATTTGCACACTTTAGAAGCACACAGAACAGAAGCCATAAAAATAATAGTAATTAAAATGAAACAAAATAGTAAGAAAGGGATTTTTTTACTTTAATGTCTTTGAAAAATATATTTTTCCATGAAAACTGGTATTTTCCCATTTATTTATAATAATATACAATTGTTGGCTGTATTTTTCTCCGTGTTTTGAGGAATTACATTTCCTTTTTCGCCCCCTTTTTTCACTCTGGCTTATAATCAAACTTATTTACTTTATGTGACTTTTATGAGAATTAAGCGGCATGCGGTCGCCCCTGGGCAAAGTGCCTGGTTACTCTGATCATAACGGTGCTAATGACGCCCTGCATGAGTTGTGGGGCCAGTTTAACATATTTTTTCTTTTATTTGTTGTTAAAAACCAAAAGGACAGCTCATTAATTGCGTGTACTTTATGATGCCGAGAGATATTCTGTGTTATTTTAAAAATAAAACAAAGAATGTAAAACATAAAAGCCTATTAGTGATATATCGCTCTGTTAAGAATAGAAAATTAGCCCAATACTTTCAGGCAGTGTAGAGCACAAGCACAACTTACGAGTCAGCAAGTTTCTCTGCCCGGTCTCTACACGCACCCATAGTGCAAGCGTTTCACGGCCATCACTCCAACCACAGCCTTATTTCCATGGCCACCTTTAGCTACCCGAACTGAGGGATCTATGAGATCTATATGTTCTATAAAAGAAAGCTTACTGGGCATCACTGATGGCTGATGTCCTGACGAGTATGCCAACCTTAGCGGCGCTGTCACGATGTCTTCTTCCGGCTAGACGCCATTCCACTCCGGCTAGCGATCCCCGCTCTCCGACTCGACTCAGGACATTGTCTTTCCCGGCGGCTCACGTGCTCACGTACGAAATAATTATAGCGCAAGTACGTGTCCCGCATATGCGAGCACATGGCTCCTCCAACTCCTGCTCCTGCTCCTGTTCCTGCTCCTTGGGCTGTTGCTCCTGGCCCAGACGGGCCATCAGCCCCAGGTTCCACTGTCGGCCGGCTTCGCAGGCAGGCAGAAAACCCATTTCATTGGCATATTTATTTTGTTGTTGGCCCAAACGATTTTTAGGCGTTTTCCAACAGTTTGACGGTGCCCCCTTTTCCGTTTTTTTTTAATATTTTTTTTTTGCCGACAAAAAGTTGGCCCAAAAGTTTGCTTGCCTCTTACACTTTTTCGGTAGTATTTATCCGTTTTTGTCCCCGCCGCCTGGTAACCTTCGTTAACAATTCCCCTGGCTTTCTCTGCAGTTTTTTTATTTTTGCAACAAACAAAAAATATATAAAGAAAGAAAGAAGTTGGCATCATGTGGCCGGGGCTCTGATTGTTTCCAGACTTTCCCCGGCGCATATATATACAATATATTTGTAAGATGTTGCAGGGCGCACACACACAGGGCTTTGGTTGAGGTAAAAAATACAACTGGGCATTGTCCAGAATCCTTTCGCTTTTAGACTTCACGGAGAATAATTTGTAGAGGTTTCAGTTGCTTATATTCGGTGGCTTAAATATATTTATATTCAAAGGAAAAGTGATGATAAAACTATAAGCTTTTTTATTAAAAGTATTATTTTAACGTATTTAGTAACTAAAAGAATTGGTTAATAAATAATTAACAAACTGCATGGGCTTGGCTTACCAAAGAGGGGTTTCTTTCTTGTTACTCTTAACAAAACCTCTCATAAAACTATATTTTTAATACAAAATTAAATAAATTTTAATGCTTTTGAAGCTTGGCAACCTGTTGACCCCAAGCCAAAGCCTTAACCCTGCTCCCCCAGCTTGGCATAACAATTATCTGGTCGTGACTCATCGGGGAGATTAGTGAAGGAAGTTGTCACGGATCGCAGCAGCCGGCGTAACTCCAACAGGGAGTTTTGGCCGTTTTGGCTACTGTGGAGGGACGGGGGTCACAGCTGTTGCATTCTGGGCCTAAACTGTGCGTTTACTCAACCACAAAACGCACACGTTCCACTCGGGGAATCCTCAGCGAGGAGGCTGAGGTGGAGTATAGTGGTGAGGATGGGGATAAAGATGAGGATGTGGCCCCCGAAAACTCGCCAAAAGTTTGCGCCAAAGTCCAACATATGTTGCCTGCGCTCATGCATGCCCCAAAACCTATATCTAGCCCCTGCTACATTCCAAAGGAAGTCCTTGCCCCTTGCAGTTAGTCACTGACTTAGGTCTGCACTTCCACAAAAAACGATAAGTCTTTAAGATAAAAGCGGGATTAGCTTGGTAAATTATTAGGAACTATATATATTTATTCTTAATGTTTCTTAATATTAAGTTTGAAGAGACTTAAACTGAGAAATTTCCCCTGGCTTTCCCTATCTTAACTTATTCTTAACTTTCTATAAATTCCTTCAAAAATTGGGCTTTCTTTATTTTCTAAGTGTACAAACTTTCTCCACACACACACACACTCACGTGCGCCTGCCTAGTGTGTCCTTTTTTTTTCTTCTTATTTCTTTTTCTTATATTTTTTGGTTCGGCTGTTGGGTATCATCTGAGCGGAGAGAAAGCAAGAAATAAGTTTTTGATAAGAAAGTTATGATGAGTTTTCTTCGCCCACACACTGTGGCAGTGGCAGTGGCAGAGGCAGCCCAGGGAGCAGCACATGTACACACAGCTGTTGATTTTGGCCAAATTAGTGCAAACACGTCTTGTTTTGAGTTGTGGCCCATGTGGAACATGTGCAACTAATTTGCAGTTATCAAGCGGAGCCGAAACCGAGTCCGACTCCCAGTCCAAGTCCCAGTCCGGGCTGGAACGCGAGCTGTCTTCCAATTTGGGGGCGACAGTTCGTATTAAAACATTGATTTCAGGAAGGACAACACCCTCGGAAAAGGCCAGGGCTTTCACTAATTTACATTTCCGGTGAACATACACATACAAAAGAGGGCGGAGAGTGGGTACTATCCCCGCTGGCCTGTCTGCCGACTGTCAAAAGTTTATTTATTTGACACCAAAAAAGTTGACACAGACACCAGAGAGAGGCCGCCGCCGAGGCCTGAATCGGATTTATATCTAGGCCTGGCCAAAATTGGATTACAATTGAGTTGTAATTATGCGACAACAAAACGGGATTCGGGCAGGTCCTTTCTCTTACTCCGCTTTCTGTTTTCCATGTTGTCGGCAATTTGAGTCGTCGACGTCGTCTGGCGACGTCTTTTGAAATTTCGCATTTTGCATTAATTAAAACTGATTTAATTAAAGCTTGTCGTGTTGCTTTTAAGTATTTCTACGGCCTTCAGCCAGCCGCAGGAACATCGAGCAGCTGAAACTGAAGCACAGGACCTGCACAGGAACAGGAAGAGGACTTGGTCCCTCGGCAACAGAGAACACACCACCCCACCCACCCGCTCTGGAAATGATTGAAGCGAGAGACCAAAGTGTTTTGGACTCCTGTCGCCCATCCTGTCCTGTCATGTCTCCACTCCCGTCAAGGATTCTTTGCCGTTGCCCGTTGCCTTTACCGGCTGCTGCTGCTGCTGCTCTTTGAAGAGGTGAAAGTTTAATTAAATATGCATCAGGCGTAAGCAAGTATGTGTTGGCAAGTGTAAAGTCGCAGTACTATAGACTATCCTCGGCCGCTGGAGTCCTTCAAGTCGATTAAGCCCATCCAGGGTTCTCTCTCTTGTATAAGTTCACAAATTCCCCTTTTTACAAGAAGGCCATGTTTTCTCAGTCAGAACTGCTTGGTCTGGTAGTCTCTCCACATTTCTTTTTTATACTTTTCCGAGTCACAACCATTCGATCATATTTTCAGAAATTCAAAAACTCTTATAAATTAACCCAGCTTTTCAGGATGCTTCCCTTCAGGCCGCGATTAAATCATCTGAATACGGACCGTTTGGAGCGTCGTCTGGGGCGTACACTGCGCCAACGATTGCGCGAAGGCCGATTGCATGCGGGAACGGCAACGGGAGTTGCAACGGAAGCGGCACCACCGGCAAGAGCAGTGGATCCTGGATCGATGTTAATGATACCGGAACCGGATATGCGGCCATTGGTCGAGGCTCAGCCGCTCCTTGTATCGATGCAGCATATCCGCTGGCTGCTGCTCCACCTGCGCCACCTGATCGTCCGCCAGCGTGTCGGCATGATATTGGGCGCCGGCGATAATATGTTTGTGTGGAACAGGCGTGAGCCATCGATAGCCACCGGGCAGATGGGCGAGGGTGACAATGTCACGGAGATGGACTTGGAGGTGGCGGCTAGGACACCCTTACCCTAGGCAGATACACGCACACATGCACATGCGCATATGGAACGATCACTGACGACCCCGCCACCCACACGTATTGTGTGTCCACGTGTGTGCGTGTGTGTGGCTGTGCCATTATTATTATCAGTATCCTGTGCCTGGTCCAGATCCAGGACCAGGGCCTGTTTATTCCGGAGAGGTGGCCGTCGACGCACGCATATAATAATTTCCTGTTCAATGAGCAATTACCGTAATAAAGATACAACTCCCGGCTACTCCATTATGCTCGCATCCCAATCCCAGACAATGGCGACCGCCCTTATCCTTCTCCTTCTGCTCCTCCTGCCTGGACAATCATGATGACAATGACAATGACGATGATGATGTGACGGATGCGAAGCTGGGATAAGGCTCCAGCCATTTCAGGGAGAAAGGGAGAGTGTGGGGGTCTTCAACGGGGGCGTGACAAACATACGGAATGGCTGGCTGGAAATGTCCATCGACGGAAAGTTGATTGAACTGCACTCACTAGTAGTTGCCACCCCAAATGGAACGAAATGGCGTCATGCAATTTGCTCATTATAGCCACTGCAGGGAGTATCTAAATATGGCTTTTATCTGACATCAAGACGACAGTTGCCGGATGAATTCGATCTAGAAATGCTGTAAAAAAGTAGAGAAGACTCTAAGGGTTTTTAATACATAGAAAGAATTAAGAGAATTAAAATAATTTGCGATAAAGTCCATCAAATACATTAGTATATTTTATGATAACAAATAAAATAAATGGTCAATGGCTTTTAGGGGAAGATTCCGATATAGAAATTCCATTAAAAAGTGAAGAGCTCAAAGATCATCAGGCTAGAAGGACCAAACATAATATTTAACCTTTCTCTATCATTATTAACTCTCTATTTTGTAGCCAATTTTTGTGAAAACCTTTCTTAGAAGTATTTTGTAAGAGGTAAATATGGTTCTAATTTACATTGTTAAGATTTATTTGTTATATTAAGTTAGCATTATAAAATCTGGCTGATTAATCCTTTTATCTTCAGATAGGCACGATAAACAGACAGTTAGCTTTTTCTATTTATTGTATTTAAATATATCACCTCTAGACTGTATCTTTACTTTTTTCTGTTAAAGAATGATCCCTTTTGAGGATTCCCTTAAATCCTCTGCCTCAGGATAATTGCCACCTAATCTGGTTGCCGAAAATTGTATAGATTTACCCCATCCCTTGGCAAAGCCAAGTTGCCTGTCTGTCTGGCACCTTTAAGGCTTCCCAACTCGAGTGTATCAATCGAAAGATGCCAGGACATGGGAGGGCAAACATTATGCTCCTGCTCCTGCACCTGATCCCGCTCCAACTGCCATTAGCAGGCAACGTCAAGCTGTCAGACAGTCAAAGAAGAAGCCTTTTTCGCATCCTTTCGACATGGCGATGGTCCTTGTTTTGTTCACCGAACATTTTATTGCTTTATGCGTTTAATGAAGTGTTGCTGCCGGGGCGGGATGAGGCTGCGAATGAGGCACTCCCATTCCGGTAAGTCCCGTGGGACTGCGTCGAGAGCAACCCTTCGCTTTCACTTTTGGACCTCGCGCCCATTCCCTGGCCTCCAAAAACAGACAGGAGCCCCGCCGTATCAAACATTTCTGACAGCCTATGACGTCTGCCGGAGTGCCGGAGTGGCGGAGTGACTGGGGAGTCAGACCGACCAACTGACTGACTGACTGACTGACTGACTGACTGATTGACTGATTGATGGACTGCCATGCCACTCGAAACGGAGCTCGCATGTAATGCATAAAGAATGAAGCTTAAATAAAAGTTGGGAGATGAGAAATAGGATTAACTTGTCACACAATTGAATTTAATTTTCCTACGCTCACACACACACACACTCGGGGCTAAAAGGCATCTGCAATACAGCATCATCCCATCCAGACACAGACACTGCCCGCCCAACTCCCCTAGAGTCCTCATCTTTTCGGTGTCCTTCCTTCACTTTGGGGAATATCGACGACGACGACGACGACGACTCGTTCCGACTCGAAAAATGCTTTTGTGGTAATCCCCATGCTGGGGCCGGTTCCGGGGGTTTTGTAATGAAATTACACGAGCCTCAGATTTGTCAAAGCAATCAATACATACACCCGGATGTGCAACCTTCGATTGACTGACTGGCTAGGGGATCCAGGATCCTTGATGAGCACCCGCCGGTCGAACAGACGTTGGCAATTGTCCTGCCAAAATAGCTGCCAAAGAGGAACAAAATAAAGAAAAATACAAAATGTATTCAAAAGCCTCATTGAAAAAGGTCTATTGTGTTGTATTTTTTTTCTCTCAAGCGGAGTTTATTAGGTGATCTGGTGATTGACTGGAAAATTGACTCCAACCTTGACTTGATTTATAACATTTTTGTATATTTGAACTCAGTTTTAGAATTAATTATTAGAATTTAGTGGAGTTACAAAGAATACATTTTTTGACGTAGGTTATTGGTATTTTCTGTAAACAAAAAAACGGGCACACTAGGCCAAGCGACACGGAATGAAAAACGCGCGAAAAATTAGAAATAAAGTTAAGGAAATGGTTTCAAATGATTTTTTCTTAAAGGTAAATATATTTAGGCTTTAAATTAATATTGCTTGATTATATATTCCCATAAAATATCGTTCTTATTTTGAAAACGCCACTTAGAGTGTCTCCTTTCCTTTTCCTTCAACTTGTAAAATTATTATGTGTCTCGTTTTTGACGGCGGATTTCCCCAACTAGGACTTTCCCCCATTTTCCAGTGTGCACATCATCCATCCATCAATTAATTGACTGCACTCCGTCGCCTTATTGCGTATGCCGCTCACATGCCGCTTGTGTCTTTGATTAGCGAAAACAAAGGCGAAAGAGTGACGGCAGTTCATTAACTGTCACACAAATGTGCCAGCGAATGGATGCAGTTCCCGGTTCCAAAAGGGATGTACAAGGACGAAGGGGATGTAGCTGGAGAAGGAGTCGAGGCTGGACCTTCCACCATATGCCAGCACTCACCGCTCGCACTCGTTCAACTTAATTAAATAGCAACAGTTACGAGGGTGGCGAGCGAGAGTCCTTTTGATTAAAGTTCTATCAAAGGAAAAGCGGTGAGCATGTTTGGGTATTTTTTGAGGTATTTTCTTGCAGTGCAGCATCAAAGTTTCTAATCCATTTGCCCGATACTTATGCACGCCTGCACTCGAGGGATTAATAAGTGTGGCAGTGCCGGATCCCACCACAGCCTTCACATCCATCTACATCTTGCCGGATGGCTTGTTTCAACCACCGGCAGCGCGCAGCCAAATCAATTTCAACTGTCAACTGTCAATCAGGCCGCAATTCAATCACGCAACACGCCCAGCGAGAGCTCTCCATCCTCTCTGGGTCTATCTGGACGACTTTAAGAAGCACAAAAATATATTTATACATAAAATAAAATACACTTGTAGCCGGTTTCCAATCTGTAACTGAATAATTCAGAGGCAAAACGTTATTAATGTGGTGACTTGGTCACGACCAAGAGTCACAAACATTTGTTCAAGAGATTTTTATGAATTACATCGTTAGGCGGCGGCAGAGGGGGCGGACACAGATTTTTATTGGTATTATTGCCATTTACAACTCGACACCCGGTTACTGCCTGTCCTGGCTGGCCTGCATATGCATTAACCTCCCCGATTCCAACCCGATCCGAGGCCGAAACCCAACATAAATACGTTGCCCCTCATCCCAGTCGCTCTCTTTCTTGGCCTCTTGGTAAATTTCGCAGTCAAGACACATGTCACGTATTTTCCTCGTAATTATGGCAAACGTGAGAAATTTCGTTAAGATTTTCTTAACACATTTTCTTGTGTACGAAATACATGTGTGTATATGTATGTGGCATGCCCCGGCGTGTGGCATAATTTTAGGCGTTTGGCGTTTTGCAAAACCAACTCGTGCGGGTACAGTCAACCGCCAGCCGGCTGAATATGTTGATGATGTGGGCTAAAATCTCACGAGAGCGATTCACATCATCACCGAGATCCATCATTGGCGGAAGAGTTACTTCAAAGCTATATGACTGTAATTCCCAAGTGGCAAAATCATGTCAACAACTGTTGCTGTTCGCCCTGCGAAGAAAATGTCCTCGGAAACTCGAAAAATCCTTTGAAACTTTAAATTGATTTGAAAACTTTGTAAATTACATTTTATTTCAATAAACTTTTAGCTGTCATATAAAATCATTTGATGGCCGTGAGCTCCTGCAACTGCTTTATTAATTTGGCTATCAAGGCATTCACTTCGGCCACAAAGCTTTTGACAATTTCCCGTTTCTTCGACGACGTTGCCGTCACATTTAGGGCCTGACTGGGCAGGCTGAAAGCCACTGTAACTAGCACTAAAAAATATTTATATATATAAATAAACCTGGACAAAAGGTTAGGGTTTCCCTTTGTTGGCCAAGAGAAAATAACTTACGGCAAAGCAGGGCGATGAACAATACCTTCTGGACGGACATCTTTGGGCGGCCAAACTGAGCTCTTGCCGGCTGTTTGGCCCTCCATAAATAGTCGGAAATTTGGTCCTACGTGTTCGTAGGGGCTTCGACAGCTCACGTAGCCCAGATTAGTTTCGGCTAAGGTCTCTCTAATTTATGTAAGTTTTCGGCTCAGCTCCAGGCTTAAAGGTGGTCTGATTTGTGGCAAAAATAAATACAATTTTGTGCAAAGCTCAATGATTTACTTTATTTTCCATGCAATCTCGCCAAAGTTAAACAATTTAAAATTGATTTAAAAAACAAAAACTAGTATTTGTCAGTTGACCAAAAGGAACTTGACATTGCCTGGCGTTGGTTGGTTACTGGCCAAGTACAGGAATGCTCGAACCACTTCCTCCTGGCGGAAACTTAATGGGTAGATTGCTGGCTCCAGGAACGGGTAATCCGCCGGCTCCAGTTGGCAGATTCTGGGCTATCTGATCGACTGTATCGGCTATTTCAAGTCCTTGCGTAAGGACTGATGCCGCTTGAAGAGTGCCCAAATAGCAGGCTGTAAAGAGATACCAAAATGTGTGAAATCCTGGCCAAAAGCGAGTTCTCTCAGGCTACACACCGCACAGAATGAGGGCCACGACAATCGATTTGTTGAACATGTTGCTTGCAGTACTGGAAGGTATCGACTACTTGGCTTAAACTCGATCGATTCGGCTTTTTATAGTGCTCGGCCGGAGAAGCTTCATTCCGGCCAAGTGCACGTACGGCAATCACTATCCGGGGCGTGCTCTAGGGCTTATCACGGGTACGGAATCACCGGCACATACGTCACAAGCCATACATCAAGTCTTGGAGAACTCCAGAGCAGCTGCACCGGAAAAAAAAGGTACAGCTCAGTAGAAGGTTCGATGCCCCCGATTAATATAAAAATTTCGATAATACTGTAAAGCAGAAAAGGTATAGATAGAAGCTTGAATTCATTTTCTCCATAAAATTATTAGATAATTGCTGCTCTACTTTTTATTAATTTTTCTCAGTGTCCAAAGATTACATAAGCTTACAGGTTTATTAATTCATAAACTTTAAGGCAAACCCATTAAGTCCTCTTGTTTTCATTTTCGTTCTAATATTTATGTTTTCTATTTTTTTGCACCAGCAAATTGTTGCCATTATAATTTCGCATTTCGCAGTCGTCACGTTCGCGCTAAATAATTACAATTTTCCGCTGGCTAAGAGAGGCGGGTGGCAGCGGGTAATGGCATGTAAATACTTAATTAAAATACTGCGTGTTTTTTAGCACCAACAATTAAACCATTTCCATGGCACTCGTTGCTGGTTATCACTGCTAATCGGATGCCGTAATGTCTGTCTGTATCGCGTTCGATGTATTCATCGTTTTTATTGAATCAGATTTCGTTGAACATTTTTGTTTTTGTAACAATTCAACGATTTGAAGACCGCTGCATTGGGTGGAAATTACTTTATGGTCACATCTGAATATTAGTAAACATGTTTTACTTTTAATTGTGATTAACTTGTGCATAAATATAACAACAAAATTTATTGCATAAAATAAAAGGGTTAATAAGCATTTTTCTATATAAAAATAGTTTTATGTTTTAAGCTATTTTGCTTATAACAATTGAAATACAGATAAGACGTGGCTTTCATTTATTTTATTATATTTAGTGATATCTTTTCATTAATACTCTTATATATTCTCAAAAATTTCATTAATAATCTATTGAACTGCATTGGCAGCATGAGTTGGCCGTGTTTTTGGTGTTATTTGTGGCCAAGATTACGTGACAAGTGCAGTGCATCCGGCAGGTATGTTCGTACATATTCAAAAGAGTCCAACAAGTGTACATATGCTGCTTCCGGATTGGGTATGGGTATAAGGGGAATGGGTATAGGGGGAATGGGAATCCAAATCGGAATCGAGACATCTTCAATGGGGTGAGAGTGGAGAAATACCCCAGCGATCGAGACCGGGAGTAGAGCAGGTGGCGCATCGAGATTGAAATCGTCGGGAAGCGCGATAAGTTAATCGGCAATCGCACGTACGGACCACACGTTTCCGGACGTGGTGCCAGTGCACATCAATATAAAACTGGACCATCTGAGCTCTTGGAAAATCAGTTCAATTAGCCAAATTTATAGAGCAGTACGCCCCAAGACGACTTCGCATCGCATCGCATCGATTCCAGGGCTAATTAAGGAAACACCAAGCCAAAGAAAGGAAACGAAGGCAGCACGTCGACAATGCTGCTGTCACGTAAACATTTAATTGCTCTCGTTGTGGTGACAACATTAGGTAATTAGTGGTAGCTCTGCTTTTGCTTCTGGTTCTGGCCATGTGATGCTAATTCCGTGCTCTTTTCAGCCTGCCAGCTATGTATGACTGTGGGCCAGGACTCCACTTTTCTGGCCACGATCACCAGCTCGAATAACCAACTGCAGTCGGCCAATGAAACTCGCCTGAATGAGACCATAATGATTAGCATTAGTGAGATCATTGCAGCTGCTGAAGCAGCGGCCTCCAGCACCACCGATTCCTCTAGCAGCACTACACTAGAAACATCAACAACACCCACTACGGCAACCTCATCCACATCCACCGAAATTGCAACAACAGAAACTACGTCGACCACACAGCCAGCTACTAGTACATCCACGGAATCATCCACCAGCACCACCCAACAAACTCCAACAGCAAGCACTACAGTTTCAACAACAACGCAAGCGATTTCTACAACAACGCAAGCGAGTTCAACAACAACGCAAGCAATTTCAACAACAAGCACAGCATCTTCTACAGCCACACCAGAAATAACCACGACAACCCAATCTACTACAGATACTAGTCCAGTTTCATCAACGACATCGTCCACTAGCACCACCCAACAAACTCCAACGACAAGCAGTCCAGTTTCAACGACAAGCACTCCAGTTTCAACGACAACGCAAGAAATTTCAACAACAAGCACACAAACCTCTACAACCACACCTATAGTCACAACAATTGCTACACCAACAACCACAATATCCACTAGCACCGTTACACCAACAACCACAATATCCACTAGCACAGTTACACCAACAACTACAATATCCACAAGCACAGTTACAGCAACATCCACAAGCACAAGTACACCTACAACCACATTATCCACAAGCACAGTTACACCAACAACCACATTATCCACAAGCACCGTTACACCAACTTCTACAACGACACAGATAATAAATGCAACATCTACAACACCAATAATCACAACAACACCAATAATCACAACAATAGCTACACAGACTTCATCGACCCCGCAGTCCACAAGCACTTCTACATCGACTTCAACAACAACAACACTCCAGCCCATTACAACAACAAGCACAGAGTCAACAACCACAACGAGCACTACACCACCCGCGTACACCGTTTACACAATGGAACCCTATCCGAATATTTACGGCCGATCGAATACAATTGGAGGATCGCAGCGCAGGATGCGAAAGGGTCGCAAGGGACGTAGGGGCCGGAAATATCGTCGCAGGACAACCTATGCCCCAAGCACTTCCTCTACGACCACTACTACCACAGCCAGGACAACGACGACGACGAGTGGCGATGATTTCAGCGATGACTATGAGGAACTCGTCCTGAATTCGAACAATGTCTTGGAACCCCAGTTGGGACTGCCTCTCGAACTCGGAAACTTTGCCAATAACAGGATCCCCAAGTAGAAGAAGGACCGCTGGCAAGCACCCAGCCAAAAGGAGACTGAGACCATGGACCTGGAGCCTGGATATGCATACTCTGCTCCACATCTCATTAGTTAAGCTTATGTTAATCATTATTAAATACACAAATATTTCGCAAAATACTCTGAGCTCTACTCTCTTGTTGTTCTAAGTGTGGAAATACTCGACGTTCCTATAAAAACAAGCAACAATCATATCAATGAGCGTGTCAACACCTAAGTCGCGAACAAAGCAGCAGAAATAATTGATAGTACTTTGTTATATGGCTATAGTTTAGGGTATATGTCTTGCCCTATTTGCTAAAAAAGTAAGCTGTACGTTAAGTAATTAATGTAAAATAATATATTCGCACAGCTTAAAATTTCCATTATCGATTTATTTGCATAAATACCACAGGCATATCAAATATTAACAATTATTTTCGTCAGAACCAAGGCTATGCCGAGCATATTTCTATGAACAAAATCTCTATTCATCCAAGAGAGAGAGAAAATTATTTTGCGTGCGGCAACAGCTCAGACAATTCAACAGAGATACAAAGATACAGAGATACACATTCCAATCTGCTTCGCTCTGCTCCCCTCATTAATGTGCCAAAGTTTGAGGAAGCAAATGGGGTAAGCAAAATGGAAACTCCGAACCTGAAACAGGAAAACAGGCGAAAAACTCATAAAACACAAGCGGACAAACAGGCAAATAAACAGTTGGTGTGCAATTAATTTGGCAAACTGTTTGCCCAACACAAACACACCCGGCCACACAGACACACACAAATGGCGGGAATGTAGTCCTTGGTCCTTGTGTGTATGCTCCTGACTGGTTTTTGTGGGGGCGGCGCACTAAGCAAATACAATTTAAGTTCCACTTTCAACACATCAGCAAAAAGCAGGCCACCAGGCAACACTATGCTTACACCAGCGCCACCCCATGATAATGGTCGAGTCAATTAGCAGGGCCTGCTCCGCAGTCAAGTCGGAGTCGGAGTCGCTAGCCAGCGCATTAAAATCTTGGCCCACATTGCCAAAATAACTGCCGGACTAATCAAAGTGACAGCTGACCCCAAAGGTCTGCACTGCAACCAAAACTTGACTATATTTTTATAGAACGACTTTTGTTGAGGCAAGAAATATGAAATATGTTCTCAGATATTTTCTAACTCGACATATAAACAAAGAATACATTTTTATTTGCTAAATATATAATAGAATATAAGTTTGGCCTTATTTAATAGAATAATTTCAGACAGGAAATATGGAATACCTTCTAACATAATTCCTGAAAGCCAGCTTTAAGCCAAATAACTTTTATTTACTTAGATTTTATTAGGAAATTAAATCTATACAAAGTCAAAACTAGTTTAATAAGTATTTTTAAAAATATTTTTTGTGTGTCTACAGACTCCGTTTTATAGGATTTTCAAGCTAGCTCTCTGACTTTATTATTCACAATTTGTTGTAATATTTATCCCAGTGCAGGCGGAGCATTGAACCCAGCCCTAAATCGGTATCGCACGCAGCAGGCCCAAATATGCCGCGAGCTTGACAGATTGGCTGGCCCAATGCACGTGCTTATCGCCGGGGCGAGGGGCAGCACGTGCTCCCAGTGCTGCCAGTGTCTTGGACTGGGACTCGGATTTTCGGGTTATAAGTAGCCAAGGCCAGCTGGGATGGAGCAGACAGAAACCGGAGATCCAAGAATCAAGAAGAATGCTGGGCTTTGGACAACAACTAATCCTACTGGCGCTGGCCTGCTTCGGTAAGGTTATCCTAAGCACAAAACCCGAAACACAACTCATAACTCATAACTCTGTTCCCGCAGCTCTGCAGATGGCCGAGGGCTTCTTCCTGCCCACTCTGGATGAGCTCGTGGAGAAGAAGGAGGCGAAACTGGACCTATTCGGGGCCAAGAAACAGAAGGAGCTGCTCAAGAAGCTGGATTTCCTCAATTTGTTCACCGAAAAAGTGGAGGCCAAGCTGGAGAAAAAAGAGGACGAGTGGGAGAAGTTCAAGCAGTGGTGGGATGAGAAAAAGGAGAAGGAGCTGGCCTTCTTCGAGACCAAAAAGGCCAAGGAGCTGGCCTTCTTCGAGGACAAACTGACCAAGAAAGCGAACAAAAAGAGCAAGTCCAGAAAGACGACGGTGAAGCCATGCTATGGCTACCAGGAGCAGGCTGCCTCGGCGGAGGAATATGCCACCGAGGCGTACGAGGAGGAAGAGGAATCCTCGTATTCCGAGGAGGTCACCGAAAAGTCCTGCCCGAAGTGCTACGAGAAGCCAACCTACTCCCTGCCCACGGCCTACGATCTGAGAGATGATGCCGACGAGAGCGGCGTGCGCTACTTCACCTGAACACAGAACCAAACTTAATTGGCTCGGATGGTTGAACGGATATTTATTTATTGCATTTTCCACCCGTCGCGTCGCATCGCATCGGATCGCGTCATGTCACTTTTACATAATTACATTTTTAATAAATATAATTAAAATTCACATAGCTGAACAGCGCCCGCTCAGGGCATCAGTTCCGTTTCCGGTTTTGGGGTTTGGGTTTGGGTTCGCCTTTCGCCATATCTTCTCAGCCGCCTCGCATATCATTTGCATATAAATTGAATTCCCCGCTTCAGTTCAGTTCGGTTTGGTTTTGGTTTCTTGCCTAGGATTCGTGTAGACAGCCAATATTTTATACATTTTATGTTCACACTCCTCGGGTGTGAGGTGTGTAGGTGCATGGTGTGTGTGTGTATGATCCTAGCTAGCATCCGCGTCCTGTCAGCGCCACTTCATCGAAGCTGTCAGCTGGTGGCTCAGTGACACATTGCGACCATTATTTGCATAAAATGGGGGCTTGTTTGGGGTGCATGTGTTTGTGTGTGTGTGTCTTTGGAGCCACACACAAAGTGGTTTATCCTGTCAATGCCACCAAAACTGCAGCTTAGGTGAGGGAAAGATGCAACAATCCCAGCTCCCTGGTTACCATTAAGCTTCCACTTAAATGTCTATTAATTGCCATACATGCATCACGGTCGCCAGCCCATTTCCATTATTGTCATCAAGAAAATCCCTATCACTCCGACTACTTTTTGTACACTTTAAAACAATTGTATTTTAATTTCGATAAAAATGCACAGATTGCGATGGCAAACATGGCATAATGTAAACATTTGGGAGTGTTAACACGTAAACGTGCGCACTAAAAAGCGAGGCAAGTGCAACAAATGCCATGGTCTGCACTTTTCATATCGTTTTTTTTTTTTAGCCAACTCAAGCTTTTTCTTGTTTACATTTTGCATGCATTTTGATATCTTTTATCGTCTTTATTTTTTGTTATTTATTATTTGAAATATAGAAAGCATCACTTCCCGAACTTGCTAATATTTTGTGCGCTTAATTAACATTTAATTACGGATTTTATGTAGTTTTTGACTTAATTTCATTTTATTTTCCACCTATTTGAATCGACTACGGCGAACACATCGTAAAATGTGAAATTCTAGCGATTGAAATTATCCATTTTGCCCTGGAAAAAGCCGCACACACACATGGATGGATTATGCCAACGCCATATCTCTGTCCTCATATATATGTTTGTGTTTGCTGCACTGTCGATGTCCTGACATGGAAATGCTTTTCCAGCTGTCAAAAGGGGGGGCAAAATGCGATGGGGTGGCAGCGGAAAATGTGATTCCATTGCAACAGAAAAAAAACTGCAGAGTGTTCACTAAACACACACACACATTTTTCCTCCTTACCAGCAGCTCTAATGGTAATCATAATAATAATTCGGACCGGGTTCAGGTTTTTGTTTGTTTTTCGCCGCGAATGCGAATGCGGATGCGGATGCTGAGGCAGCAAACATTTTTTGGGGGCTAAAGCATTTCATGGTTTTGTTGGCACACACACACACTCAGTGGGCACTGCGGATTGTGTGCCATGCCAAAAAATTGGTTCTTGATTTGCTCATTTGGTCGTGGCTTTGAGTGCAATTAGGAGTACATTGCATACTTGTTGGCGCAACATCGCTTTCCCATCGATAACTAATCGACTTGGCATACTTTTTGGGCGATTTTCTGCAAAGAACAGCTTCTTATAGTTGGTTAAATGGAATTTATATAATTTGTTTGTTTTTTTTTTATATAATTTGTTGAAAAGATTATCGTATAATGAAAATATCGATTTAAAGCCTCTGAAATGTACATTTCTGAGCTCTTCTTGTGAGCAGTTCTTTGTTAAAAAGCATAACATTCATAATTAATAATATTTTGGCTTAGTTATGTTATTGTTAAACATTAATTTCCCCAAAAAAAAATATCAAACATACATATCGATAATTATCGACTTAAATAATATCTTATTTTTATCTTATCGATTTATTTATTAAACATCTAACAGTATAAACATTTGCAATTTCCCTTAATTATCAGAAGATTCTTCAAGATAATTAGTGAAATTTTCGTAGTTAGGACAACCTTATCGATCCACTAAACACTATATATCTATGGTGATTGTCTTTGGGGACCTCTCCCCGTCCCATAGATAATCATAGAGAGTATGGAGGCAGGGGGGAAGGGCCAAACTATTATTATTATTTTCGAATTGCGATTATCCTCTGGGACTTCGACTTGGACTTCCACTTTGACTTCAGCGGTCAGCTCTTGTAATTGCAGTGGACAAAAAGAAAGAACAAACTTTGTTTATCCTTTTTTGGTCAGCACACAAGAAGGAAAAAGAAAGAAAAAAAAAACCCCCAACTTTCGAGCCGTCGGCAAAAAGTTTTCTTTTTTCGGGGTTTTCCCCACCATTTTCTCCTTGTCTCCTTCACTGATAGCCCAATTTCTTTCATTGCCTGCCACGGCTACACTTACACTTACAGTTACAGTTCAGCGAAGAGGGGTCAATCTTGTTAATTTCAGCTCTGCGGAGACAGAGCTGCCCCGTCCCCTCCCATCGGAAAAGTCAACTCCCCGCCGGATTGTATATATTGTATTTGGCCGACCATTTGTCTGTCTGTCTGCCTTTCTGGTTTGGGGTTATGCACGCATCGGGTGGGTTTTTCTTGGGGTTTTTATTTGGGGCTGAGTCTGAAACTGTGGCTGGGACGGGGTCTTTTCCGTAATCGCAATTAAGATAATCAAAAAAGTTTTGACAGTGGACTGTCAGAGCTTGGCGGTGGCGGCAGCAGACGGAAGAGACTTCGTTTTTACTTTCATCCCAGTCAGCAAGGATTTCTTTTTTTTCGTCTGCGTCTCGAACAGTCGAACTTCTTTAACTTGAACTCAGATTTTGCCATATTAAATTTGAATAATTTCATTCAAATAAAAGACCATAAAATTACTAGATCTCTGGATAACAAATGTTAGAAATAAATATACCTAGAAAAAGGCATTCTTCGACCCACTTTTCAAATGAATTTAAGCTTATATTGATTTCCCTAATTAAGTTTCTTCAAGAAAATCTGGACTGTAGTCTCGTTTTCGATTTTCTTCTATGGCTGCCACTGCTGCTGCTAATGTTTTTCCTTTGCGGCACGCCAAAATGTATGCTGGAAGTTTTTGTGGCATCTTCCGAAATCCAAAGACAAGAACAAAACCAAGACCAAGACCAAGTCCAAGTCCAAGTCCGAATCCGAATCCGAATCCTGGCTGGCTAATATCAACTTTTTACTCATGGTCAAGCTGGTTTCTTTTTTCTTTTTTTGATCCTGCTGGACCCATGGTTGTCAGGCGTTGCGTTTTTTGCTTTCGCATACTTTGCGGCTATTATTTCAGGCCTTTTTAGTGCAGTTGAAGTTGAAGTGCAAGTGGAAGAGGAAGTTGCAAATATTCCCCGTGGCAAAAGGCAAAAGTTTTATTGCTCTGGATGAGCGGAAATTGGCTTGGAGCTTATGAAGATGATGGCGATAATGATGATGCCATCCGGTGGCTCACTAGCTCGACGATTAGCATTAGTGCGAAAAAAGGGAAATGGAAATGGTAAAAGCTGAAAATCAGCGCCCTCTCTCTTTATTTTCCAGCATTTTGTAGGGAATTTTAATCCAATCACATAAGCCAAGGATCAGGGGCCAGGTGAAAATCGCCACGGAAACGCCAGTTAGTTGGCCAAACAAAGCAACATCCGACATGAGGATGTGCTTTCCGAGGTTTTCTTATGCGAAAAAAAAAGGAAAAAGTGTAAGAGGAGAAGGATTTGGACCCAACTCAAAGGGAAATGTGACATTCTAGAGGGAAATGTGATGAAAAAATTGATTTTTTGTAAGTTTTCTTTGGGATCTGGTCTCCGCTGAATAAAGTCGCTGCCTTGGCTTTTTCGTTCCACTGTTTAAGCGTCCAGACAACCCACAGACAGTCAAGCAGACAGAGAAATCAAGGGAGGAGTAGTCTTAAACTGAGACGGAGACATAGACTTAAAAAAAGATTTCAAATACCCTTGACTTATTGACAAAAAAAAGTTAAGAAAAATATAATAAATTAAATGAATTCAGGCCTGGGTTTGAGATACACATATAGTATGCTAGGAAGTATATTTGTATCCTAGGATTATATTTCCCTCAAAGAAATTCAAGAGCAAAATATAGCATGCTATAAATTCCAATTATTGTTACTTTTGGCAGTATATATTTTATTTTATTTCCTTCTTATATTTACATTACTTTCCTTATTAAATTTATTTTATTAAGCTTCTATCTTTCTTAAGAAGATCTGTTTACACATACTTTCCTTCCTTTTTTATTGATTCAAAAATACTTAATTAAGTAAATATGTATATTTAAGTGCAACCCTGAGTTTCCTTTAAACAAAACCGACTTGGGAATGGAAGGAACATCTTGCCATTGGTATCCCTGGGTTATATCCTGCACGTTTGCCGCATAATTTATGCAAACTAAAATTTCCACTTAAGCATTTCATTCCATCTTGGCGGAATCTTATCGTGACCCATGCCATCGCCTCCTCATCCATCCATCCTCATCCCATTCCGCCAGCAATTAAATGGAACACAAATTTCATGTCCGTCCATGGATGCCGGGATGAAGGACCTTTCGGAGAGAGCAGACACAGTACTTGGCATTATTTATGGCTTCCCTTTTTGGCTCTTTGTTGCCTCGTTGTTCTCGAGGAGTTTTCCGAATTGCGATTTGGATTTGGACAGCAAAAAGGGGTCTTGGGCCCAGGGATTGGGGTAAGGGTTGCGGTTGCAAAGGCTGCCGGAGATGGGGATGCACAATCCAAATTGCAATTAATAAGGACCCTTAAGTTACACGGAAGGAAAATACAAGAAAAAGACATGCATTTACCTATCATCTAGAGTACTACAGAAATCATTAGGATTTTTTAAAACCCTAATAGTAAGAGTCAAAAAGTAGGTAGTGCTATTTCTTAGGTACCAAATTTTGCGGCATAACTTTGAATACCCCTTTAGCTCTAATTTATAATCATAATTATCACTGAAATATTTATGAATTCTAAAGCATTTCTGCTGAATTTTTCTAAGTGCATTGGAGCTGGGCGCAAACAAATCTAAAACCCATTGAGGCAAAGAAACCGCTTCGGTCAACAGGATTTTTTTCGGCTTCTTCGCTCTCGCCTCGATGGCTCAATTCGCTTTCGTTTTCCCACTTTTCCCCCCATTTCCATTTGCGTTGGCAAACAAATTAAGCAAAGTTAATAACGAAATCTTGTTTTCAACATAAACAACAAATATGCAAATGACTTCATAACATTCAATGAGTGCACGAGACCGGCTCGAAACATGCTGATGGAGCGTACTTGGCTCCGGGTCTCTCTGTGTGTGTTCGCTATTGGGTGGTGTTTTTCCGGGGCTTTTCCGCCTGCCCACATGTACTGCCAGCAACAGGCAAGGACAAAAGGGGATGCCTCAGATCAGTGCATAATTATCGGAATAAGAGCGAAAGGAAGCGCAATTTGCATAGATGCCAGACGGTTGGGGTCATCTCTCGAGAGCAGCTCAAAAGTCCATAACAAAGTGGAGAGTTGTCGGGTAAATAGTTGAAAATGAAAATGAAGCGAATAATTTAGACGATTGTTCGGGGATTACATCAACGAGATGGCAAGGATAAAAAACAAATCCGACATCAACATTATGGTGAAAGCCAAATAAGGAAACTCCGCCCAATAACATTTATATTCAGGTAAATATATCCGTAAATCTGGGAAAGAAATGTAGTACAAAGAACTTCTAGGATAATTTGTATAATTTTTAAAGGGAATTTTATTTTACATATTTATTTTTGTTATATATTTTACATAGGGTTCTAGACTCAGTTACAGCCCTTAAAAATGTATCTAAAAGTATGCAATGCAACTTTTTGGGTACAAAATTCAGGGGAAAACTTTTTGCTTTTTACGATATACAATTTGCTAGCATAATTTTGGACATTTTTTAAGAACTCCAGTGATTTCTAGAACCCTTACATATATATATTCCTGATTCCCTCTCAATTTCGACGTTGATTAAAGCCACTATTCGTAAGAGGAAGCTTCCATTCCAATAACTCTTTTGATGCCATAGCCAATATCCCGACTGATGGAAATCGGTTATATTTCTTATTTTTGTTAGCCATACAAATATGGGAAAAATATTTATATTTGAGCTGTTATTTATATGTATGGCCCGCCCCCTCGAGCCACTGCCGCGCATAATCTGATTTAATCCAGGGGCGTAGTGGTGCTGGTGGTGGTGGTGGGGGTGCCATTTTGGGGTCCATGGCCAATCCAACCCCTCTTCGCCTGGCGTCAGTCAGTCAAGTGTAAAATTAAAAAATGTCAGCAGGAAATTCCTTTGGCGGATGCTTCAATGTTGCGCATTTCGTGTCACACACAATTCCCCCGATATACCCCGATATACCTCGATATACCCCAGAATCCGAGGGGAAGCCCCAATTTTCCAAGTGTTTTTCTTCGTTTTTTTTTTTTTGTTTGGGACAAAAGTTGTGGCAATTAGCGGACGGCTTTGGCAGGTGGCCAACACACAAAAGGAAACTCAGCAAATGTCCACTTCAATTTACGCATGAAGTGAGTCATTCTTTCGGTTACGTTCCCTTCTCCCTTCTCTCAAAACAGTGGCAAAATCACGGCCTGCCATGGCTGGCTGGTCAGGTAAAACCAGTAAAAAAAAAAACACCAGCATAAACTTCCATAAAATCCCTGGTAGGAAAGCCAGGGCAAATCTCGGCTATTTGTTAGATTTCGTTTCGCCATATATACATAGATTTCTACTCTCATCTTTTCTTTAGCCCAGCGTGACGAATTTCAGGAGAGTTAAGGGCCCATTCTTGGCACTAATGTCAAAATTCAATTGAAATTGGCAAAAAAAAAAAAAGTCTGTTTGAGCAGCAAATGAAAACAAATAAAATTATGCAAATCGAGTTTAAAATAAAAGCAGCTACCCATATTTCATGAAAAGGAAGCTAGACTATAGTTTCGACCAAGGAATACCTATGATTTGGGTTCGGAAAGAAGTATTATATTTTAGAAGAGAAAAACAAATATATTTCTGACTTTTATAGATAAAAGATATATACAAAATATATAAATACTTATATAAAAACCTGCTGCTGAATTAAAATTAATTAAAAAATAGCGTACAGATTGTTGAAAGCTACAAAATACACCAACAAAGAAGAAGCTGCATTCTTTTTAAATGGATTAAGGATTTTAATATATAATTTGCATAAATTATATATGCTTTTGAAGTTTCTAAGATCTACAAGTGATCCAAAATCTATAATTTGATATAATTTGACTGTCAAAATTGATTTTCCGCAACAATATCTACCCCCTGGACTCTGTAGAGAGTGCTGGGCATATATAGGGAAACCCACATCCCGCCATATATTCATATATACAGTATCCCGGCCAGAACATGACCCAAAGGGACCCTTGGGGATGAGGTCCGCATTCTTATCACATTACGTAACAGGCCGCAGACTTGGGCTCAAATAACACGACAAGTCAACGGGGGAGGAGTATGAGTACAGTGCATTCGAAATTGGGGGTGGCACTGCCATTTGGGGGATGGAATGTCCCATCTATGTCCCATATATATCCCATATATATCCCATATATATACATACGTATGTATATGCGGTCTATTTGTCCACACGCTGGGCTTAAGAGAGATTCCGGCGACCGATAGCTGCGGTCGCCCATCCCCTTTGTTTTGCCTTTTTTTTAATTTCCACAAGATTTTCCAAATGCAAATCATGTCAATCGATGCGATGCTGCTTCCGCTACTGATGAGGGGCACCAAACGCATTCCTTATCCGATCCACTAAAAAACCACTTTAGATCCCCGCAAAGAAAAAACCTCTTATTGTCATGGGGGGGGGACTTTAAGCGAATTATGTTTTATTGCTAAGAGAACCGAGATCTGGGGTATTTTCAGATAAATAAAATAGTATGTACTGAGTGGGTAATCAATGAAATAGCTTTAGGTTAGACTCTAAGCTTTAAGATGCGATATTTGAGAGATTATAGAAGAGAATGTGCTAATTAAACGTTTATAAAACCTCTCCGAAGTCAAGTAGTTCAAGTTTTAAGATGGTTTATTATCAAATGATATTTATTCTTTGATTTAAATTAAGTCAAGATCATAATTCATTCTTTAAAAATGTTTATTTTTTAAGCCAAAGGTAATATCTCTAAAATGAAGTAAACCACATGGTGCTGTTGTCTCTTTAAGCCTAAACCACTCTCACCCAACCTTTTGGTTTCCTTTTTGGTTTATTAGGCTCGGTCGGAAGTATGATTTATCGGGGCAAACTGGGAGAGTTATTTTGGTAAATAAGAGTAGCAGTAGCCACGCAACAAATCCACTCAGCACCGTCATAATTTTCAATTTCTATGCCCCACAAAAACAAAAAAAAAAATAATATTAATATCGATTGCGGGGCACACACAGCCAACCGACATAAACATAACGCTTAAAATGTAACAACAAAAGGCAGGCGGCGCGAAAAAAGAGCAACACAACAGACAAAAAAAAAAAAATGAAAGACATAACAATAAAAATTTTACGCCTCCTGGGGATGTTCTCTGGGCTGCTCCCTGGACCCTCCCGCTGAATGTCCTGTTGTTACCCCTTTATGTAGGATTTTTTTTTCTTTTTGGGGGTAGCAACCCCTTGTCATTTTAGACACAATTTAAGTAAGCGTAAAACTGCAAATTGCTCTCGGACTGAATCCAGAATCCAGATGAGTGCAGGGGGAACCCTGTTCCGCAATAAATTCAACTAGCACGCGCTGCCTCTCTAGTCGCCGCCCGGTTAATGCACTTGCGGATGCGGATGCGGATGTGGGCAAGGATGTGGGATGGACGAGGACGCTGACGACATTGTCTCATTGTCACGCTTTGCCAGACTCTGCATAATAAGATGACAAGAAGGCACAAGAGCAGGCCCGGGAAGATGCCGACAAACAAGGAGCAGCACCCAGCCCAGCAAGCAACCCCCAAAGAAGCCACCCAATTGCAGAGAGAAAAATATATTATTTAAATATTTATATGAAGCTTAAAGCTTGAAGTCTGCTAAGTAAAAAAATCCTAAGGTGCTCTAGAAACTAATTGAGTTCTTTTTAAACCTAAAAGAATATGTCTTTAAGTATGAAACACATTTTGTGAGGCTCGAAATTCCCTGTACATTTTTATACTATTTAATTGAAGAGTATTTTTCCAAGCAGTTCATTTCTTGAAGGTGAAGTGCTTCCTGATTTAAAATCATTTTCCTCAGTGCTTGTCTTGAAAGTGGAGTTGAAAGTTGCGCCAGCATTGATGTTGCCAAGTCAACTTCCTTTAGCCGAAAGTCAATTTATCATAATTTAAAATATATTTGACTAAGCTCACCACCACCAACAGTCTCCCCCCAAAGGCAGCCCCCATTTGGGGACACCCTCGATTTTTAGCTGGCTGCCAGCCTGCCTGCCACATTAAAGCTGCAACTCACGGACTCCAGCAGACTCCACTCGTCTCGTCTCGTCTCGCCTGGTAATCGTATTAGTTGCACATTTTATAGCCCTGACAGGGCGCCAGTCTGCGGGGAAATCCCCTCACTCGGAGTACGCCTTATGCTGACATGGCCCGAGCCCGAATATCAGGGGGCAGGACCGATTGAAATCCATGCTTAACATGTTGTAATTGCAGTCGTCGAGTGTCGGCCATCCATGACGTTGTGGGATTATGTCTGGTCACTGGTTGGGAATTTTAAGCAGCATATTAAGAGATATTTCAAATGAAAAATAAGGGAAAGGATTTACTTAGAAAAATATGAATTAAATAAAACAAAATAAAGAAATAAGTTGAGTACAAATAAAAGGGAAATTCAATAAAACAAAGGAAAAACTTTGAAGAAACCGAAGGCCACGTTTGGCGGAAAACTTCTATATTTCTATAGCTCCAGATATCCTTTTCCCGCCCCTGAACAAAAAAAAGTGGGGAAACATCATTAATCTTCCGCAAAAAGCAGTGAAAGGAGTAAACAAACTGAGCGAAAGATACCGAATGCGAAAGCATGAAATAAGAACAAATAAATAAGAACAACAAGTAGGACGAAGAGCAGGGAACAACACAACTGTTTTTTCCGGATATAAACAAGCGGGGCCAACAAAAACGAAATAAATTTAAATCTTCTTTACAAGCAAAATCTAATAAAAATCCATTTCATTTGAAGGAGCAGCAGCAGGATCGAGAGGGCGGGCAGGCTCTGTACTCCAGCAGCAGCAGCAGCAGCTGATGCGCCCGGAAAATGGATTACAGCAATTTGCTTTGTTGCACAAACAGCCGCCTTCAGCAGCAGCCACCCCTTCGTCTTCGTCCTTGGTCCTCCATCCTCAGTTCCTTGTCCCGCAGGGATAAATATAAATGCTGACACCAAAAGTCCCCGCTTAGCTGCATTTTTATGCAACTGTCACAGCTATTTTCATGCTCTTACCGAAAGGATATTTCCATTTTCTAAGAAGCTGGAAGTTTCTCGAATCCAAATACTCTACAAAACTTGTACTCACCATCAGTATCATTTCTTTATAAATTTAAATTATGTAAATCAAATATATATTTTATTTTTATATATATTTCAATACTTCATTTTTTGTGAGACTCATAGAAGTCGTATACTTCACAAACAAACCATTTATTCTCTTTATTATATCATAACCCAACCCAAATTCTGTTTAAATTTTCCTTAAATATATTTAATTATTTCCCCCAAATACTAAAGCCCCATGACATCCTTTGTTTAAGTTTTCTGGATATTTAAGCCGACTGAATTTGGCAGATTCTTAGTGGCTCTGAAGTGCCGGGCTCCTCCCCACTTGGTCTATTCACAGATCACACGCCTTTGTCCGCCAGTCGTGAAGGGATTCTTGGGGATAAGCAACTATCAATGGAGTCCTGAATTTACATAATCAACAAATAATTATGCCCCAGCTGCTGCAGTAGCACTGGCAGGCAGTCACAAGGAGTCACCCCAAGTGGCGTGTCAAAAGTTGTGCGCGCCACACATGCTGCCCAACGCCAAGATGCTCCGCCGCTCCGGCATCTACCAAAGTCGCCCAAGGACATAAACACACACACACTAATGGACAATTGACCCTCATCAGGAGCAGCAGCATGTGGTTACATCTCCTGGTGGTGCTCTCCAGCCCACAAACGATGCCATTGTACATGACAATATGTGGCTGACCTCGTCGGGGGCCCCAAGTAACCCATTCCCATTCCCAAACGCAACCCCGCTCAAAGGTTTGGCTTTTAAAGTGATTGCCGTGATGTGGAGCTGGAGCTGGCGCTGGAGCTTGAGTGGAGGCTGTCCTGCTCCTCCTCTCATCTCACACACACAAAAATTGCCGGCGATGCTCAAGTGAAAAGGCAGCCATAAACATGCAAACTCAATTAAAACGATTTCTCATTAAGGGCATTCAACGTCGCTGTCTCACTCATCGATACACTCGACCAGAGAGGTGGCGATGGGGAGGTTACCCCTGTTCAGACCCCTTTTTTACCCAAACTCCCCACAACACGGAGAACATTTTGTCTGGACAAAAAATTAACTAAAAATTACCTTAGTTTCGCTGGCAAGGTCACACTTTACAAATTATGCCTTACAAGAAATACATGGTCACACTATATATTTTCTTAAACTGTGTTTTAGCTTATTTATTATTTGATTTTATTATTTATAAACACTGATAGCCCTTAAAGTGGTATGCAAAATAGTATCCACTGTTTTCTCCCAGTGCACTTACCCTTGTCCATCGTGTTGGCCACCAAACCAATCTACCATTTTTGGTGGGGGCAGCCGGTAAGGGAGCAACCATTACCTCAGCCGATGTCAGATTTCATTAATTATCGTTTGTAGAAGTCACCACCGAAACGGCTAGGAGAGCTGCTGGACAGAAGAGGGACATGGGAACGGGGATTGGGCTTGACCAGGCCCCAAAACATTAACCCGTCACACACAGGAGTGTGGAGGGCAAATCAAATGGATAATTTACCTGACAGATTGCTTGACTCAATTGCTGGCTATCTTTTTGACACGCTCTCATCCAGGGGATTATTGTAAGCCCTAAATGGTAAAATTACCACTTAAATAGGAATTAAAAATTAGCATTTAGCATTAGTTTCTCAAATATTTTCCAAATTTAAAGTTGAATACTATAATGGAAATCAATGTTTATTTCCTCCACAAGGAAAGTGACAATAAGAACGCCTTTAACATAATTGGATATCTTCTAGGATAATCCATTCGATCTCGCTTTCCCATTCTTCCCCTGTTTCGCATTTGTTTTATATATTTTATTTACAGCCAACAGTTCCTGCAGTTGCAGATATCCATCTCGAAAGATAATCGGCAACATTTTCGCGTTTCCGCCATTATTCCAGCGGGTGGCGGTGGTGGTGATGGTGGTGCTCGGAGTTTTCGGAGTTTCGATGCTTCGGTGTTGCAGCAAACTTGGCAATTTTATGCTTCAATTTCCGCTTCCGGTTGCGAGGGGGCCAAGGAGTTTTGGCTGACTGGCAATTGAGTTGCTAGACAGACGTAGAAAGTGGCGTATTTCTTTTTTTTTTTTTGTTTTAGAAGCGGGGGAAATGGAATAAAATGGAATTGAAGGAAGGTTGAGGGGCTTTGCTAACAAAGCGATATCCGCCACATAAGCTGCATGCTCTCGCATTCTCCTCATTTCCTTTATTTTCCGCTTGTTTTTCTTTTATTGCCCAACGGCAACGGGGCAACGGGATGGAGATACCTCGTACCTCGTACCTGAACCGCACCATAAAGCCTTCGTCCCGCACAATCCGCAATGGGTTTTGTTTAGTTTTTACAACAGACATTGCCGTCGACTTTAGTGACATTTGACATTTGATATGCCTTAATCAACTATAAAAGCCTGTCGTCTCAGACGAAGGCCACAAGGGGTGGCTACGTAGCCAGCAACGGCAACGACAACAGTGTTTTGGGGGGTTTATTGGGGGCTAAAAGTTACTGGAGTCCCGCTCATAAAACTGATGCAACATGCAGCAACACGTGGCCATAAAACGAGCGGCGAACCGAAAGCTGGAACAGTTGAATTATATCAACTATTCACGGGGCTACGTTGCGATCTTTAGTCACGTAAACGCCCCCTGAGCGCCGGGTCTGCGTAACTCTCCTCAAATGGAAATTAATTGAAGCAAATTTATACATACATTACACAAATTGCAATTTGAAGATATCGTGGCAACGTTCCATTGCCGCGAATTCCGCCTTCTACAAGTTTGAACATGAAATCCATTTCATTTTAATCATTTTGTTCTTATTATATCATTCTCATCATTTCACTGTCATCATTCTCATTATTTCATTCCCATATTTAACCTCAAATTTTAATAATTTGTATAAATTATTTAATATTAATTCATTCTAATACCATTTTTAATGTTTCTAATATATTTCAGCTTTATATTTTCCTTTCCATCATTTTATTTTCATCATTTCCATTATCATATTTTTATTCTCATCATTCCGATCTAATCATGATTCAATTCTCAGCATTTCCTTACAGAACTTTCATTCCATTTTGAGCTACTAATATTTGTCTATACAAATTACATGTATAAAGCGAAATCCACAATTAAAACTTCCTCACCTCCTGCAGGACTTTCAAAATACATATATTTAACTCATCCCACTTCCGTTCCGTTCATTCCGTTCCATTTGCACACTGTGGGCACCCATTCCGCTGGCCCTGACAATTCCAATTAAATTGTTAAGTCGCCGCTAAGCTTCAATTAGCTAAACCGAAAGATGACAGGCGCTAAAAATAATTTTCCAAAAGGCAAACACAAGTTACGCGAACGGCGAGAGAGACAACTGCGAGTGAGTTGGAAATTTTAATTATATTTGCAATTGCAATGCCATAAATTTCCGAGCCCAACCACCGCCCCAGTGAAGCGGGAAAAGCGGAAAACCTGAAAGCCGGCGAACGTGGCGACACCGAAATATGTGGCAAGTTATTTTAATATGCCACGAAAAAGTGTCGCAACTCCTCCGTGCCGCTCCTCTTCTCTGGAATTGTGGGTGTGGAATTGAGGCTAAGGAAAACCTTAAATTAAATTGCAATTTGTGGCTTAATTTATTTTTATCGCATACACAAGCCCCAGCCAGACTTAGAGGCTCTCGCTTACACAGAGCGATATATACTTGGGAATGGGAATATATGTATGTAGGGCGGTTGGAAAAGCCGGGAAAAGGGCGGAGAAAAAGCCCGGGCTGTAGCTATAGCTAAGCACCTGGGCTCTCCGGTAGGAGCGATGCTATTATTGGAATTTTAATTTCCCCATTTTAAAGCGCGTCAGTGGAGCTCTCAGCCCACGCCATGGAATGCCCAGCCAAGCATGCCGCCCTACACAAATAAAGTGCCTAGCACACACACACTGACACACAGAGACAGCCAGGAGATACAGTCAGAGACATATACATATGAGTGTGTGTATTTGCGACATGTGTGTGTGCTTACTGTACACTGGAATTAATTTTTTTGTAATTTCTCTAGCAATGAATAAGCCGGAAAGAGGGATTAGCAAACTAGGCTCTATATTCTGAGGAATGAGTTATGAAATATATAAACAGGTCTTTATATATTTGTAAAATTTTACTACTTCTTAGTAGCTATTTCTGTATTTTTTGCAGTGCATGTTGCGTACAGTGAGTGCTTCCTTCCGCTTTGTTTTTGCCGCTGTGCTTTCCGTTTCTCTTATTTTTTTTTTTTAGCTACCACCGCTGCCGTTTTTGGTTTTTGGTGTTTTCGGTGTGCAATTTCACGCGAAGTTTCCAGCGCATCAATCAAAGCTGACAGTGCCGCTTCTCTCTCACATATCTGGTGAGCCCCCCTTACCCCATTTGCCCCCGCCCACACACACACTCACGCTCACACCACACACGCACAGCACACACACACACACAACAACCTTGTCTAGTCTCAAAAACGTGGGATGCCCCGGAAAAGCTGAAAAACGAAACTGACGCTCAGTTAAGCGCCGTGAAAGGCCTTGACTTTGCTTTGTATCGGATGTATCTCATTTCCCATTTTACATTTTCCTTTTCGCCGAATCCTGGGTAGCCAGAAATACACGTATAATCGATATACGTTACGCCACTTAGGTGTTAAAAAGGTATCGACTCCGGTTATGAATGGGTTATTGGATGAGCAGGCCCAAAAATTATGCAGGCAATCGCTTGGAGGGAAAAGTGAACTCACTGGCCCTGAAAGATGAGATTTTTGGGCATCCAGTTACTCGTCCTTAATCCAATTTCCATAGGTTAACAACTTTATTGGCTTATTGCCTATTTTTATTAAACATTAGAGGAGAGTTTTGATTGCAACCGCTCAAAAACAAGAACCAGAAATAATTGCAACAAATTCTTAATATATATTTTAGTAGAACCTTTGCTAAACACCAAATTGTTGTGTATAAAATTTAAAATGAGTTGGGGAATTCTTTTCATTCGCCTGCTAAAGATATTATCCTTGGGCGCTGGCAATCTCCACAACCCCCTAATCCTAATCCTGGCATATGGGCCCAGCGTAATCGGTGGCTTCCGCTTACATGCATGCAACGCCAGCACCGATGGAAGGACATCCTTTGGCGTCGGAGGACATCCTCGCCAGGGATTCCGTCCTCCGCCTCCTCCACGGGTGACACCTTTGTGGCGTATCAAACGGAACTATGCGGAACGAACACGTGAAAATGCGTGGCACAAAGGACTCCAAAGGGGCGGACGAAAAGGAAGAGGAAAAAATAAGTAACAACACAATGTCAGAGACAATAACTTCATCCAGGATGAAAAAGGTGAATGGAGCTTCCAGACAGCGGCGAGGCAGACGACGGAGGTTGTATTTTGTAATTTGATGCCGGGGGTTTCGGGGGCGGAATGTGAGTGTGTGTGTGGGTGGGTGTCTCTCTCTGTGTGTGTAAAGGCGGGTGGCGTAATAGGCGTAAACCGGAAGTTAAGTGTAAAAATAATAATAAAGGTGTGCTGGTGAGCCGCTTCCTTCCGCCTTCCACCTTTTTTCCATGCTGTTTTCAGCCATTGTATCGAGCCGCCGCCGCCGCTGTTGACTTCCCCCAAAAATAAAGGACTCTCCCTCTTCCTTCCTGGCTTTTCCATTTCTGACTTTTCGCATTCGAAGGGAGCAGAACTTTAATACAAAAAAAAAAGAAAATAATGTTTGCCTCCCGACAGGCCACGATTGGATTCTATTTTATTACACTTTGGAGCATAAATTTATTTTTTATTCAGCGGCGATTGATCAAAAAAATGTGTATTTGCAAAGCGGGCATTAAAGATACAATTTGGGGGTGTCCTAGGAGTCGAATCCCCTCGGAAGTATATCCTGCAAGGAGTGTTGTTAATTTATTTCTCCATAAACCAGTTTTTAATAAAAATTCAAAGTCTGTATTTGGTATGTTCGGATAGATTAGAGGCTTAGTTATTAATTATTGAAATTAAAGCAAAAAAAACGCATTTTTCACCTTGTTTCAGAAACCTTTTCCATGCAATATTTTCATATTGTTTTCCATCTGCTGACGACACTGGCGTGAAGTTAAAATGGAAACTCTTTCGCCACACACTACGTGGATGGGTGGTGGGAAAACGTAAGAAAAATCCAAAGAAAAAAAAGGGAAAGCAATTTCTGTTTACGCTTTTTAATTTTTGCTTTATCGTGCGCAATTTATGCTTCTGCCCCGGAGTGAGTGTGCGAAAATCAGGGGGAAAGCGGTAGAAGAGCCAGTTTATGGAACATACGCCAGCCTTCACCTTTCACCTCTCACCTTTCACCTTTCACCAGTTACACCCCACCACAACCCTTAAACATATTCTACCATTGTGGCATATTTTCCTTCATGTATATTTACAAGTTGGGTGTAAATTAAATTGATTATACTATTTTTTTGTTAATAAATTGGATAATACGACCATAAATTATTGATATAATTTATTAAAAATGTAAAACAGCTTTTACTAATTATTAAATTGTTGATTTTCTATGTAGTTGAGTTTGGAAATTGGTGAGTTGTTAATTGTTAAATTTTTTGGTAAATAAATTGTTTAAATATTGTAATTAAAAACTGTTGAATTGTTTAATAGTCTTTTTATAGTTGAAATATTTTTATAATATTTGATTGTTGAATTGGTGAATAGTTGTTGATAAATTGTTGAAATTTGATTGCCAAAAGGTATGTATTGCTTCACCAAAAGAAATTCTTGTGGCATCTTTTCAAAATTCACAATGTGCCAGATGATCCGTACAGCTTATCAGTCCCCCCGAAAATAAAGGGGCAATAACCACGCCCATGCCCCAGCTTCTGCCACATCCTGTGTGTGTGACTCATCAAAGACACATGTGGTCCGGAAAAAAAAGAAAGTAAGAGAGATAGAGAAGGATAGATACTCATAGAACATGAAACGAACAACAAAAAAAATGGAAACTCACAACAAAAACACAAATTACGACCTATTTTTCGGCTTTCCCCCGCACAAAGGGCTACGCGATGGGGGAAAGTCTATAAAAATCCACAAATAAAATGTCATTTGCCTGGAACGTGCCTGGCATCTACTTATAAACTAAATTAAGGATAACATTTGAAAAATTTGCACAAAATAAAATCCAGCCGAAGGATCGGCAGCGGAAGAATGGTAGCAGGACACGAGTCGCGGACACGATGTCCTCTGAATGCTTAAGTTGAAAATGTTTCTTACCCCAAAAAGTGCTCGCACCCAGTGAGGGGCAGGGAATAGAAATAGTAGCTGAGCGAAATAGAAATATATACACAATAATTTAAATTGCTTTACAATGAAACCCTAAAATGTCAATAGAGCGGCGCGCTATTTGCTTTTCCTATTTATTCCCTTATTCCCATTCCCATCCGCCGACATCCTCCCCAAACACACTTCTTAGTATGCAAAGTGCCGTCTCCGAATGCCACTTTGTTGGCTTTTTCATTTCATTTGGACGCAGCGAACGCATTGAACAGAAGTGGATAATACTTGTGGCAGAGGGTGCTACCCCGATGTCTTCAGAAATATACATATATTCATGCTGGACATGAATTTCTCTGCAAAAATTATCCCGTTTAGGGTACAACAGTTTTGTGAAACCACCAAGGGGCTATCGTAGGATGTCCGTCATTTCATTCACTTTCAGTTGAAAGTAGGACAAGAAGTACATTTAATATAATTATATCTTTCACTTCGGTTTAAAAGAAATCGTTAAGGAACTCTGTATGAATTTTAAACACATTTTAGAACTAATTAAATCGTTCAATGAACTTCGAGGGAAATAACTTAGAGCTTTGAAGGGTCTAAGATAATTTATAAAATTCAGAAAAGATCCATCTCCTTGTTTAACCTTTGGCCCAATAGTAACACTCTGACATTTCTAAGATACAAATAAATACTAAAGATTTCTGGGCTCCAACTGATCTTTTAAAATGTAAATTTCCCACCTTTAACTGTTAAGAGATTTTATTTGTTTTCCGGACATTTAGCCAGGCGACTTTTATTATGATTTTGTCGTATCTGTAAATGGCGATTTCGCACTTCCTTCTGACTGGAATATCCACTCGCATTCACGTCCAGACATGTGAGCGGAAAATGGGAAGTGGGAATTGGGAATTGGGTCTTGACACAGTTTTATTTTCCAATTTTTCGCCGCTGTTTGTTGAAATACAAAGTCCAATCCGGAGCAGAAAGCGCCAACAATGTCGGCACGTACGCGTCGTGCTAAATATTTCAACACGATCCAACAAACTACTCACTTAGCCGCTCTCAACTCCAAAAGAACCTAAAAAGAATATATATATATATATATATATAGAAAAAACCAGAGCATCGAGCATGACCCGCAAGCATTTGCACTGCATTTAAAAAACATTTGCGGTTTTTACGCTTAATCATCGTCAGAGCTGCTACGGCTTCTCAGTTCCGATGGGGACCGGGGTCTATATCCTGGCCAACATCATTTCCCAGCTTGAAATTCCCAGCACGCTTGTATATATTAATAAAAATGCATTAGTTCACATTTATTTTCGACATAAAACGTGTAAAAGTAAGCAAGCCAGTCAGACAGACGGATACGGTGGGGCAGAGGGAGGGCAGAGACAGACAGTCGAAAGGGGCCCCGGGGGGCAGGTTGTAGAAGATTTCACTCACCTAGAGACAATGAATGGGGGAGGGGTGGCGGTGTTCCCCACACAGTACCCAATGGACGTTGGTTGCACTTAGAAAAAAAATCATATCATTAAATTAACATTAGCAAAGTGTTATTTTTCTCATATCAGTGTGGCCATGTACTCCGCAGAGAATTTATTAACGTTCAATGTGACCATGATCCGCTAATGGGCTCCAAAAGTAGGTTATTTCTAAAGATAGCTGTGATTTTAATAAGCAAGTAATTGGAGTTATTATTTAAACTGATAATAAGCCTTATTTTAATGGTTGTTTGATAGGAAATTATCACAAGAAGCCAATAAGCATTCGATTTATCATATATCTAACTATTTTGCACACCCATTTGAACTCTATAAATCACTAAATATACATTTAATTGTAAGTAACATAATATTAAGTTGCATCTATACGAATATATATTCAAAATCATTAATGATTTCTTAGTCAACATTATTAATATTATTTTACAAAGAAAATAAATTATTTAACTGTGAAACAAGATACTCTTCTTGTGTTATTTTTTCCTTATTATTATATTCTCTGTGTGTGGTTCTACTCATTTAAAGCTCGGCGACTTTTCCTTTTATTTCAACGCTTGAAAGCAAAATAATGTACACGACGACAACACCAACGCCACCCTGAAACTCAAACCCAGGCCGAAGCCCAACCCCCCGCAGACAGGACAGGACAGGACAGCCAACCTGTGCACTTTCGCTCTCGGTTTTGTGTCTATGCTGGTCGTAAATTTTAGATATTCGCAGCACGTGCAAATTATGTACAATAATAAAAGCGGCAGCGGCAAGAAGAATAATCCAGAGCGAAAGTAAGACGCCGGCAGTGTGGGAGAGGTACTCTGCGGAACTTGTAGTCATGTTCCGGACTGTTCTGGCCTGTATGTACTGTCTGCTATGTGTGTGTGTGTGTATGTTTTCCGCATTTCCGTCTCGCTGACGACTGACAAGTACATAAAACATGTCTGCGCCTAAAAGTCTGCTGCATTTTCAATGCCCAATGCCCGGAGATATCGATTGGGCCATTCCGGCGAATAAAGTTAAGTAAAAGGAGGTAGGGGGCACGAACCAAGCTGGCAACAAGTGATGGAAAGTCTGAACTCTCCGTAAATTCAGCCAAAAGCTAAAGTACGGAATGAGGGAGAGCCGATCGCATTGCAAAAGGCCTTCAAATAAGTTCAAGACACAGCGAAATATATATTACAATATAATTAAGACGAGTTTTCATAAACAAATCAACAAGCTAGTATTTAATAACAAATATTATCACAATCTTTAATACATTTATCATATCAGTCAGCCATAGAATCTTAATAGTTCTGCCAACTTTTGGTAAAGATTCAAAGACCAAAGGCAAAGTTTCTTCACTCAACTTCGACTTTAGTTTAAGTATTCTTTAATTGAATTGCAGAGACAGTTCTTAAAATAAGTATATAAATTTCCAGCAGATAAACAAATTACTCTTGTCACTTTTGAACTTAAAATTACCGAAATAAATAAGGCAGTGAAGGTAAGTTAAATAATCAAGAATTGCTCTGTTGCATTTTTATGGAACTTCCCACTCGGATTTATGGCCGCTGCTGGCTCTGCTGCTTTTTTGGAGGTGTTAAAAGTTTGCGGCATTTAATGGAAACACTTTCCCGTGAACTAGATTATCTCCCCGAACGACCGTTGGACGCAAATAATCATTGAGGTCCCTCTGGCTGTCCCCAAGGTGTTGCATAATATATGTATTTAACACCCCGGCCGACTGATGGCCATCATTAGCAGGCCCACAAAAAGTTTGTTTCCTTCACTTTTTTTTGTATATTTTTTGTGTCGTTTTGTTGCCGCATTTGTCATTCCCGTAGGCATCTTGGTGGGGTTTTTCGTTTTCGTTTTCATTCTTTTTTTTTTTCTTAAATGAAAATTTTATAATTGCTTCCATATTTTGCTCTTCCGCAGTTGTTGTCGTGCTGCGGCAGCGTTTTGTGTGCCGTGTGCCGTGTTTGTGTTTGCCACACGTTCCAGAGAGCCATAACAAATTACTTAGGTCATCAATTATGAGGTGAGAGTTGGGTCTCTTGGATGGCTCTGTTCTCTCTCTGTTTCTGGAGGTGTTTCTGCTGTTTTTTTGGTGATGCTTTTATTGCTTTCATTATGATTTCATGCGGCGCAGTGGGGGGCACGTTCGGGACCAACCGCTCCCGGGGTACATTCCCCGATTTCCGCCGCCGCCGTCCGCTGACGACCATTTGTCTAACTTCAGGTCTTTCAGGTATTTGATGTTAATAATGTTATCTTTTATTTATAAAGCGTAACTTTTTTGTTTTTCGTTTTAAACTTTGTTGCGGGCGTGAGTTCTTTCCCCGGAATGTAATTGCATTTGCTGGCATAAATTAAATGGTTTATACAAGGGGGGATGCCCTCTATTTGCATAATTTTGTTTTTGGGGTGAGCTAAGAGCTAATAAGTTGATGGAGGATAAATTAATGGGAATTATGAAATCGATTTTAATAGAAGCAAGGTAACCATTTGGAAGTTATTTATTTATAACTAAAACATAATGGTATTGTTCTTTGAGGATCAACCTACAGCCTAAACATTTCGATCTTAGCTTAAAGAAAATATATAAAATATTTAGCAATATAACAGATCCAGGCACTAGTATTAAATTTAATCCTTACTTCAGCTGAAAATTGTTAATTGTTATTTGATATTAAGTTTCCCTTTCATAACTTATTTTGAGCACAACTTGTCCTGCTAAAACCTTGATAAATAAATAATAATCCTTCTGATATCATAAAAACCACTTCCACTTAATGCTTCAATTACTATATATATATTTTTTTGGATCAATAAATTAAACAATTTTCACTTAGCGAGTAAACAAAATAAATAGATGCCCAATGGCAGAGTGGCCGACAGGGCCACGCTTAACAAAATAAAGTGGCTAACAAGTAGCCGCTGGTTCCGTTGCTTTCGATGATTCCTCCGCCGGATCCCAGGATCCTTGGCCTCCTTAGGGCTTGTAGGTGAAGTTGCCGCCACAGTTCTTGTAGCAGAGATAGCTGGGTCGAGTCCGCCACTTGCGGCAGTAGCGACGATAGCAACTGTTGGGATTCGGGGACGGTGGCCGGACGGTAGGAGGTTGATTGGTTGGAGGCTGATTGGTGGGAGGCTGATTGGTGGGAGGCTGCTGGGTGGGAGGCTGTTGGGTGGGAGGCCGAACGGTGGGTGGCTGATTGGTAGGAGGCTCATGGGTGGGTGGCCCATAGGTGGGCGGCTGCACCGTTGGAGGCTCAGCGGTTGGTGGCTGAGCGGTTGGTGGCTGAGCGGTTGGTGGCTGAGCGGTTGGTGGCTGGGCGGTTGGTGGCTGAGCTGTAGGTGGCTGAATCGTTGTGGTGGTGGTGGTGGTGGTGGTTGTGGCACTGCAATCATTGGCCACCGAGCCAATCAGCTGACTCAGCACAGCCACATCAAGCAACAGATTCAAGTCAATGTCGACCAGCTCAAAGACGCTATTGCAATTGCCAACGATCTCGGTGCTAGGATCCACTACAAAAAACATTCAAAAATTTAAGAAAATGTAAAAATTTAAATACTTCTAAGTAAATACAAATTTCAATTAATTAAGAAATTAACCATGGATTCACTTACCGTTGATTTGGTTGCAAACGCCTCCACTGCCCCGAATGATGCTGCCCACACTGAGGAAAAGCAGCGCCACAATGTCCAGATTCACCAGCTTCACAATCTTATTATTGTCGCCCACAATGATCTGCTTGGGACCCACTGCAAACCAACCAAGGATTAGTGGAAAATCAAAGACTACACTCCAAATCGAACTCACCATTTGCCGAATTACCAATAAAGCCCGTTCCCAGGATGCTGTCCAGGAGGAAGAGCGAGCACAAGACCGTTCCGTCAACACTGACCAGCTTGACGACCGTATTGTCATTGCCAATGATGGTGGTCTCGGCGGTTTTGTTCAGCGAATTGCCAATGCCCGTGGAGCTTGAGGTGCCGCCGGGACCAGATAAGCTGCTTGCCGCCGTCGAGTTCGTGGCATTGCTGCTGGTGCAGGTGCTGCCCGAGGTGAGGCCAGTGCCGCCGGCCAGAAGACTTATCAATTGGACCAGCAGCTGTTCGACGGTGGTGATAACCGGCGGTAGAACGCCGCCGAGCACACCGCTGAGGAGACTGCCGAGGCCAGTGCCAAGGACACCGCCGAGAAGTGTACTAAGGAGACTCTCCACCGTTCCAACCACACCGCCCAGGAGACCGCCGAGTAAGTTGGAGCTACCACTTGAGCCAGAGCCTCCGCCTAGAAGACCTCCAAGCAGACCGGAGTTGGATCCTCCGCCAGTAAGACCACCAAGCAAGCCGGAGCTGCCACTGGAACTGGATCCTCCTCCTCCCAGGAGACCTCCAAGCAAGCCGGAATTTCCACCTGTTGATAAAAGAGTATCCATAAAATAAAGACAAAAGATCCTTAACCGCACTGAAGCCTTACCTCCTAGGAGTCCTCCCAGCAATCCTCCAAGCAAACCTGAACTCGTTCCACTCTTAGCACCGCCAGGATTCACAGTGGACAAAGCAGAGACAATTAGACTAATGGTAGGATTAACTGACACTCCTTTAATAACACTATTGCCAGTGCCATTCATAATAACTCCCTCACGAACTGAAATATGGAAAAATAATAAATAAGAAATCGAGGAAATTCACTGATTCCACCAGTTATGATACTCACTGTTCATATTGTTGCCAAAACCGCCGCCTATGATGGTACTGAGCAGAGAAACCACAAGGGCAATGGGTGCATTTACACTAACCAACTCGGTTAGGCTGTTGGAATTGCCCGTAATTGCACTGCCAGTGGAACTAGTAGATCCCGACGAAGAAGGAGATCCTGATGAGGTGCCCGTTGAAGTCGAAGAACCAGAACTTGGTGTGCCAGAGGAGCCCGAGGAGCCAGAAGAGCTAGAAGACGACGAGCTTCCCTGATTGGAATTAGACAAGGCATCGACACCCGCCTGTACGGGCAGCAGGACACTCGCTAGCTCCGTTTTCGTGTTACCATTTCCCTTGATAAATGTCCCAGATTGTACTGTAAGGAATAATAATATATTATTATATTATTAAATAATAATTAGTATAATTCACTTACCATTCTGAGTGTTACCGCCGGTTCCCGTAAGCTGACTCAAAGCGGCCACACCAGCGTTGGCGGGCACAATAGCTTGGATCAAATCAGAGTCGGTGTTCCCATCACCAATAATGGATGTACCAGATTGAACTGTTCCGTAAAAGATAGAGTTATTATTGAAGTTCAATTAAAATTCAAATTATTGGTTACTTACCATTCTGATTATTGCCCGAACCGTCTCCAGTAACTGCACTCAGAGCGGCAACATTGGCTTTGGCGGGCACCAAAGCCTTCGCCAGTCTGTTGGAGGTGTTGTTGGTGCCAGTGATGGTTGTTCCATCTTGAACTGAATAGAAGAAATAATGATTACAAATTAAGTGAAAGTTACAGATAGAGTTCGGTATCGGGGAAGTTATTTACTCACCATTCTGCTTGGTATTTCCACCTCCTGTAACTGCACTAATAGCGTTTACTTCGGCATCGACAGGTACCAAGACATCAATCACATCAGTGTTGGAGTTGTCATTGCCATTTATATTCGTTGCAGATTGTACTGCAAATATAAGGAATAATTAGTACCTAAGATACCCTGGAGAAATTGGTAATAAAATTCACTTACTGTTCTGAATGGTGCCGCCGCCGTTAACATCACTTAAGGCGTTTACAATGGCATTGGCGGGAACTACAGCCTTAGCCAGGTCAAAAGCCTGGTTCGTACTTCCGTCTATAGAAGTGCCCGAAGCCACTGCGAAGGTAAATCAGTATGAATTAAACCTTTTCATTTAATAAAAATCTACAAAAAACCTACCGTTTTGAACGTTGCCTAAGGCATTGGAACTAACTGTAAGAAATATCAGAAAAATGTTTAGAAATATATATAATTAGCAATATCTGAAACTTACGCAGATTCAAAGGATTGGTACTGGCACGCTTTGCGGGAATAGAGTCCTTCGAGCCGTGCGGTGTTTTAAAGTCAGTAATATCGCCACCGTTGACGCTATTCAAGGCCACAGCATTGGCCATTTCTGTGGGCGTGGGACTGACCAGAGTGCGATCGAGGGCGGTCATCAGGCCCAGGAGGACCACCTTGCCCACCTTCATTCCAAGGAGCCGAACAATCCAGGTTTCGGGGCCGGCGGAGCAAAGACCGCTTGTATTGCCTTCGGCGATTGATGTAAGGCTGTCCAGCAGTGAGACAGACAGCATGCTGAAGGCATTCACTTGCAGGGTTGTGGCACTCTCGGGACCCACTGGAAATGGTAAAGGGAAATGTGAAATTAATACCAAAAATATATAAATAAGGTAGTTAATGTTTCCTTACTAAAACAAATAAATCAGACTTATGTTATGTCTTCCTTGTTATATATTCGTTACTTTCTACTCAATGAAAATGACTGCTCCTCGTTGAATAATACTCACTTTCTCGCAGATTTCGGATAATCTTGTGGGCCTCTCCGCCGGAGGCGCCGCACACCTGCAGCAGCGTGTTCAGGATGGCGCTATGCTCAGCCAGGCTGCGTGCCTGCAGGAACTGCAACACAGACTCGCGATCGTCCTTGAGGGAGGAGTCCACTTTGCGGGCCGACCGGATGCCTGATCCTTCGGTCTGCTGCTGCTCACCATCGACAGCCTTGCCATGTTGCTGCCGCTGACGCAGCAGAGAGCTCTTGATGGCCTGGCTCACCTCGTCCTGGGAGCACTCGATGCCATTGAAGGACAACAGGGCCAGGAATGATCTGAGCGTCAGGGTGAGACTGTTGCGATCCTGCGACTGTTCAATATCGCGAACAATGCGACCGCAAGTGGCCTCGTTGCGTGCCCCGATCAGGATGTCAATGATTACGTCCATGCCCAGCTGAAGGAACATATTGTTGCCCTTGGTCTCCTTGGGCACCTGGCTGCGCAGCATCTTCATGGTGGACTCCTGGAAGGGGGAGAGCTTGGCGCCGCGTGCCTGCATGCTGGCCAAAAGCAGATCAGCCAAATCCTTGGCCGCCAATTTTCCAATATTCGTAATTCGCGAGGTTAGCGTCTTGGGCGAGGTGCTCGGTCCGTCTGTGGTCGACTCCGTTTCCAGGAGCAGCGATGCCAAGGTCGAAGTGGGTGGTAATCCATTGGTGGTCGCCTTCGACCTGGTCATGGGCTTGGCATCGTGCGGTATAAGGAAGCAGGTGGAGAGCAGTAGGAACAAATGCAGGCGCCACATCTCGATCTCGTTGTCTCGCTAGTCACTTGCTGTGATTGATAGATCTCGCCGGGCTCTGGCCACTTTTATACGATCTCTGGCGGACTTATCGAGCCCAAGATAGCCATTCTGGCATGCTGTAAACGTGCCTCCCCAGCTGCCATATCGCTCGACATCATCTCCATCATCGCATTCTTTCAGCATGTTCCGGCCGTACCAATCTTCTTATCTCGCGTGGGCTCTCTGTGGGTCTCGAAGCTTGAGGCAAACGTTCCGGAGATCATGATCGATTTTCATCTAGACCTCTGCGGGTGTCAAGTATCCGAATCATGTGTGTTACTCATAGTGGTTGGAATAAATCATAAAGTGTTACAGGTAAGGATGTTCCCTAGTTTACTACTTTTTCAATGCCTTATCTTGGCTCTAAAAAGGGTTTATAATTAAAGAACTTATAAAGCGACTCTAGAGACTAAAGCCAAACATTTGTTTACTATTTTTTCATTCACCGCAGACATAACTTTCATTCACCAAAAAAAATTGGATGAATAATAAAGCCAAATGATGATTAAGCGCACAAAATATGCATCTTTGTGGAATTTGCAACCAAGCTGAGTTGTTAGATTGGCCAAAAGTTATTCACCAGCTGGCCAAAACTCTAAAACGCTGGCTATCTGCTTTTTTGTTTTAATTTTATTTTTTTTGGGGGAGCACGTGGCCAACAGCTGGCTTACAATGTTCGGCCCAAAGATTTCCGCATAGAGATACAGATTTTATAGAAAACGTATATAAAAGCCGAAAAGCTGTCACAGCAAGTGTAGCTTGCAAGAAGTTAAAACAAGATGACAGCCTTTAATCAGGATCAGCGATTCGCTTTGGTCTTAATCCTTTCCCTAGCGGCAGGCAGTTGCCTTTTCGATTTGGCCCAGGCCCAAGCCCTGACACCCGAGGATCGGTTATCCGTGCTTAAGTTTGTGGGTGCCTTCATGAATTTCCTGGATCTGGAATTGGAGAACTCCACCACGGCAGCGCCGGTCACTACAAATGCCACTGCCACAGCCGCTACTACGGTGGAAACCACAGCTCTAACATCAAGTGGAAACTCCACCGAAGTCACTACGGAATCTGCAGTGACCAGTAACTCTACCACGATTGTGGATAGCAGTTCCTCCACGGGTTCCACGGATCCTGGAACGACGACGACCACAGAAGCCACCCGAACCACAGTGAGGCGTCGCATGTGCTTCAAGAGATTTTGCTACAAGTTTGGCGGCGATAAAGGCTACATAGTTTGAAGGGGAATAATAATTCCTGGAAATTATATACAACTGTGTTTTATTTATTTCTGGGAAAAGAAGGGATACTCTGTTAAATAATATATATTAAATGAACAATCAATCAAGCTAGAGCAACTTAGAGTACTTACTCAAGGGAATTACCGAGAAACCACTGAACTAAACACTTTCTAGAGTCTAGACCATTTGTATATTCAAAATGCACTTCAAACTTGAAGCCAGTGGACGGGAGAATCAATATTTACACAATCAATTAGTGATGAAATATTCCAGAGATCTGCTCGAACCTGGAAATGACTGTAATTGAAATCATTTGTTGAGCCGCAAAGACCATTATTGTTTTAGCTGTAAGTCAATCCAAGGAATAAGTATATATGTACATAGTTAACGTCGGAGTATTTTTGGGGATTTTCTGAGAAGTTGTCTCTCCTTTACCCCGGAGGCCTTAACAAATTATTTCAATTAAAAGTTTTCGGGGCAAAGCACTTAATGCCAAAACATGCACACTCGCACACAAGTTGGGCGTTTATGTGCGCAAATCTTAATTGTACCAAAAATACTTATACAAGGCTATAAATTTGTGTATTTGTATATTCAGCGAGGGCGCCGGCGGAGTGGGAGGAGTGGGCTTTGGAAAAGGCCAACTCAAACTGACAGCGAAAGCCCATTGGCAGTAGGCTTTGTGGCTTTTCATTGAGTCGTAAACAAATGAAATTTAATTCGTGCAAAGATTTATTTGAATTTATAGTGGGAATTGTGAAATGTCAACGTTGTTTCCATGTTACCACCACCCTCCACAGATTCATTTCACCTCTGCAACGCCCATTTGTATCTGCATCTGTATCTGCGTACTGTATCTGTGCCTAATTGCCAAATGTAACGAAGCCGCAAATATGCATGACTGTTGGCGCTCTCAACATGCTCAACGATTTTCTAATCAAATATCTGCAATAATCGGAATGAACAGAAAAGCAAAAGGTTTTCAAAGGCCAAATTACACTAACTAAAGATATATTATTTTAAAATACAGGAAGACTACATATATGAAGCGCTAAAAACATTATTTTCAATTTCAACAGTTTAATAATTTAATAAAAATAAATATAAATGTGGGAGAAATTATTTATGTACGAGTAGTATGTTCTTATAAGTTGAATAAGCAAACCGTTTGTATTTATGTTAAGAAATTATGCATCTAATCTTAATATTAATAATAACATTTTTATTATACAATAATAATATTTACCTTTCTTTATTTATTAAAACCAATATATAATATATATATATATAATATATATAATATATAATCGTTTAAGGAGTTTCTACAATTAAAATTTGCCTACATTTGTATGTTAAATTACTTCAACAAACTAAGGAAAAATAGAATAATATATTTGAAAACCCTGCAAAGAGGAGCTAAGGCTCTAAGATGCTGACTCTCATTGTTTAGAACTCGTGGGGCTTCCCCTCATAACTTATATAACTTTGTGTCGTCTCAAAGTAGTGCGATGACAAAGTAATTGATTTGTCCATAGCCTTTGGGTGTGCGTGTGTCCCTTTTGGCCAATCCTGTGAACTTTTTGGGTTTCGTTGCGCCACGTGCCAGTGTCATTTAATTACTGACTATATTGTTATTATTATTTACCCCATATGCGCGATATGCGTGTCAACAACTTAACAAAGTTATCACACACACACACACCACACACTCGCAAAGAGAGAGGGGCAGGGACACGCACACCACACCATGGCAGCGGCGGATTAAGCGACCGCCGCGTGAAGCAGTTTAAATTAGTTTCGTTGCATAAACAAGGAGCTGGCTCAGCAACAGCCTCTACTTAGCAATGGCCAGTTGTGTTGATTCAGCTATTTTATAGCCGAATATAGCCCAGTTTTAAGGGTGAAAATTCCGCTAGGAACTTGGCTAATTTCTAATTTTATGTAAGCTCTGAAATATGCATATTTTTAAGCATTTTATTTGTTTTTGTTTTATATAGTTTAGTAGTTTTATTAATTGTTTTGCGCTAATATTTAATTAATGCGGTTCAGTCATTTTATATCCAAAGTCTCAGTTCCGCTTGGAGTTTGTTTACTTCTTTTGATTCTTTAAAGTCTGATATATATGTGTGCTTATAATTTATTAGGCTATAACATTTTAAATTGCTAAACAAATAACCTTGTATTTGTAATATTTCGGTTCTTATAAGTTGTTTTTGTTGTTTTTTAAGACTACCAAAAAAACCAACTTGGCATGTACAAGAATTCTCCATAACCTCACTTTAGAATATTTATTTATTTATTTTTATTTTTCATGAGCAGCACTGGCAAAGATTTGTTAAGGGCTGGTTGGGATGTGCGGAAGGCTTAATGGTGGGATGATGAGGATGATGGCTGGGACGGATAGAGACGCCTGTCCGCAGCTTTAAAGAGAATCCAAGCGATGAGAGCTTATCAACCGTCAGCCATCAACCATCATCCACGCCCGCATCCATGCCTCCCCTCCCCAATGGACTTGTTTGTTTGTTTCACTTTCTGGGCGAAAAAAAAAAAAAACATATCCAATTACAATTTAATTAAGCTGATTTGAATGCGGCTCTATGCCGTGCGATAGGCGAAGGCAAACAAAAGGCGACAGATGGAACTACAAACTATAAATGGAATGCAAACGAATATCTAAATCGAATCGCTATTTGTCCTTCGCTGTTGCCAGCTCATCTCTGCCGGTGAAATAATAATGCATATGTATGCACATACATACATATTTTCCTTCAAAAGCATGGGTAACACAGCAATATTACCACTACTTACTTACTTACTTACTACATATACCAAAATAGAAAGTGAAAACACAGTCAAATGTTATGAGAAGTCTAATGCCCAATTGTTAGGCAATGAGGCACCAACACTTTATTCGGTGTAAAAGGCATCAGGCAGAACATGTAGACTTCGATGGACACCTAGCTAATGTTAATCGTAATAGTATGTAATTGATTCATATATTAAAATGTATTCCGGCTCCTCGGGCATCGGCTCCTCGGGCATCGGCTCCTCGGGCATCGGCTCCTCGGGCATCGGCTCCGAGGGCATCGGCTCCTCGGGCATCGGCTCAGGGAACTCCATGGACATGTCGATGGAATCGTCGTCTTCCAGTTCATCCACGGGTATCGGCCGTTCATTGGGCTTCATGTTTCGAATGTTCTCGGGATTCATGTTTTTAGCTTTCTATCTTCCTGACCAAAGCCTGAGAAACAGAACAAATTCACTGTAGTCTCTGCTCTCTTCTCTGCGCGTGTCTATTTTACTTACTTTTTTTAGTTTTTCTTCTCGTTCTGTGTTTTTTAAGAGAGTTTTCAGTAAGAGCTGCTTCACCTTCACAATTCCGAATCGAAGTGACTAGTCGAATGGGGAAATGGAATGACTTTGATATTTGGAGTGACAGCAAAAACCAAGGCCTACTCGATAGGGACGAGTGTTGGAAAACTGTGCAGAAAAAGTGTTTGACAAGGGACCAGAGAAAGTGTTGGACATCCTATATTTCATATAATTCTAGTATATATAGATTAAATTGTATAAGTTATATAAATGTATATATAAATGATATATTATATATATATACAGTCAGATTTCCCAGATGTGTTAGTATGTTATGTGTGTATGTTTGACCTTACGGGCTCCCAATAAAATAAATATACATATTTTGAACTAAACTGCAATAAAAATCAAACAAAGGCCCGGATTACCAAAAGACTTAGGCGAAAAACCCGCCTCCAATGAGCCTCGATTAAAAATGAGCGCTAATCGCATTGGGACAAGGCGATGATGCAATAACCGTGTCGCAAGTGCGTCTTTCTGGAGCGGATTACAAGCTGGCAAATCCACTTGCCACATGACGCCACGAATGATACCATTGTTCATGCTTCATCCCCTTTTTTTTCATCCTTTTTCTGTCGAGTCCTTTGTCCCGGACACGTTCCTGGCGTAACCTAATCCGCTTAGCGCTGGCACTGCCGTGAGGGAGGACAAAGTGAGGGCGGGATCGATCCTAAAGAAAGCGATCCTCATAGTATTCGTACCAAGCTCTTTATTAAAAGGAACAGAACTGCCCCCCTAGTCAAGTTCGCGACGGCAAGGCATCTATCTCTTTCATCGATAGCCCCCCAAATGCGGACTTCTCGAAGTCCATCACCTTCTACTGGTTGCATTATGTTGAAGCATTTTCGATTTTGCGAGTTGGGCTGGCAGTTGAGCTGGGAGCTGGGGCGCCTGGGGGGCTGGGTGGGCTTGGTGGTCTGGGTGGGGAATCCAAGGCTTGCATTTCGATATCCCCATTTCAGACTTAGGGTCTTCGTCCAATTCTTCCAATTGGCCAACAGCATCGTTGGCCTCCAAGAATAGGTCATATTCTTCGGGATGCACGTCGACATCGATCTTCTGCATGTTGCTGCAGTTTTTGCTAATTCTTATAAAAATGTGTGTCCTATACTGAAAAAGAACTACAGCTCCTAGTCTTCACCAAGTGCTTGTCTATTCTACATCTTTTCCCTGGCTTGAGCTTCTTTTTTCCACTGGTTGAAGTGAAAATTCGGGAAAATGCGACTTTATCACTGCTGCTTGACGAAGACAAAAGAAATCGACTCTGAAGTTTTGAATAACAGGAAAATTAAAGGCTTCCAGAATCCGGTAATTTTGTTTTGGTATATTTAATATATATTGTTTATTATATTTTAGTTGGTGATTATATTTTCTAAATGGTTTTTGCTGCGTTTTTTGCCTGTTCGCACGCTTTCTCGGAAACGGAAGAGGCCAAACGCTCAAACAAAAGCCGAGAGATCTGGTTTTCTGGATTTCCGTTCTGGAACGCAGCCTGTTTGGTGTTGGCAAATACGATCCGTTGATGTGCAACTGCGTCTTACATAATCACACGGCGAACAGGCCTTTGTTTCGCCTTTGTTTGGTTTTATGGCCCGGTCCCGTGGACGAACACAAAAGGAAAGCCGACCGAATCGCACCGCACCGAAACCGAACCCCTAAAATCCAGAAACCGATAACTGAAAACTGAAAACTGAAAGCCGAAAAACCGAAGTAACCGTAGACAAAGCGACGAAGAAATTCGCTAGAAAATGCCACGCGGTAATGACAAATATTGACATTTCCTTTATTCACCGGAGTTTCGGAGTTGTTGTTGTATTTCCTACACAGCGAATAAAAAGGTTAATTAAATATAGTACTAATAATATATTTCGTTCATTACAATATATTTTTAACAACAAATTTACATATTTCCAATCTCAACCTTACATGCTTGGCATTTCTTTATATTTTATTGGTAATAACATTTTTGTTTGTTGAACTTGAACAAAATCTTCACAAATTCCATCATATTTAATAACATTATCTGCCTAATTAAACACGTATTTTGCCTTGTAATTTCTCTCCATGTACCCGGATCTTCAGAGTTTGGAAGGTAACCCAAAACCAAACCCAAATAATGCCACGCTCTCTCGTCGATAAATAAAGTGCTGCGAGTAGATTAGCGACTGGGAAATGGGTCTCGCATCGAGCTCGGGGGAGTAGTGCCAGGGCAGGTTACTAAGGCGGCAGAAACTATCGGATTACCTTCTCACGGTCCTGCTTTCAGAGCTCTAATTTCGAATTTCGAATTTTCTCTCAATTTCTCAATGTTGCCTTCGCTTAATGGTCAAACGTTGGTCAGATAGATAATGCCACAACATCATGCTGGTACTTTCCCAATAAACCAAGCAATTAGTGTTTGTCTAATCAAAACGATTCAATTTATTTCGCCATTAAATAGTTTTCATAAAATTACAGTAATCCAGAGAGTCCGTCTAATATTTCTGGGAATTTTTTTGAGACAAGAACTTTGTTAGAAAATTCGTTGAAAATAAAGCTATAAATTTTGATGAAATAAATTCCTCATTTCTAGCATCAATGTCTGCTTGAAGATGTTGTGTTGCCATTGTCCTGCCACTCAAGAGCCCAAGGAGCTGGGTAAGTAGAAAGGATGAATGCCCCATCTCGGTGACCACAACAAAGCATCCTTTCGAGGCAGCCAGACGACGAGGCGACGCCTTATCTAACCGAAAAGCTAATAATTATGGTTTACAAAAAATGCCAAGCCGCAGACTGTTGTTTTTATACCCTCTAGCCAGTGCATATCCTGCAAGGGATTTAAGTAAATGCAAATATAACAAATAATGTAATATATACTATACTTTACTATATACTATATACTATAATATATATAATTTATATAATTAGTTAAGGCACTTTATTAGAACCCACACAAAGTTCATAAAAGGAAAGAACTTAGTCCAATACATTTTACAACATAATATATCCTTAACATATTTTATTATTATTCGATGGGAAGTATGTAAATTATTTATTACTTAATATCTATCTTGAAAGTCGCCTAAAATCCAGGAGATTTGACCTGAAAACCCCTTTTATTTAATGGGTATCCTACCGTCCGTTCCTGGTCAGTGATTGGCCTGGAATTTTTTTCCTGGCGTTCGCAGGACTCACAGGACTCAGTAATGCGTTAAATGGCAACGCATTATCCACACATTCCTCTCTGGCAGGCACGGGTGAGAAGCCCTAAGTTCGCACAGCTCCCGGATATGTTCGGCGCCCGGGTTGGCATGGGAATTATTTTGTAACAATTTTTTTCTTCCTCCTCTATATATAGGCTGATATATATATAAATATATATATGTATATATAGCTTCAAAGTAACATTGTTGGACCGCACCGCATGCAGACATACTTTGTGTTTGACCACATGGCATAATGAGTGCTGCCCGGCAAAAGGACAAAGGAGCCCAAGGACTCGGTCGCACCACACTCAGGTGAGTCCTGTGCGGGTGTGTGTGTGTGTATGTACTCGCCAGCAGGATGTCTGTGGTTAGACAGCAGGCAGCGATTGGCTTGAGTAGGTGTAAAATTCGAATGTTATTCAGGACAGGACAAGGCTTCGCCTCCGCCCACATTACTGAGAGAAATAATCGTGCAATTGGGAATTGACCCAGAGCCTGGATAATTGCATGGTCCCGGTACCGTTCTTAGATATTTTCCTTCTAATGATTGATAGCCCTCAATGGCCATTTTTTTGGGTAATTTCAAATATTCTTCGGAACTCTGCGATAAAATAAACGAACTCAATTCCAAGTAAATCTCCAAAAGAAATTTATAAAACTTGTAAGCTATTTTACATTTTATTTAAATAAATATTTCTGGGGTTTTAACATATTTTTCAGATCTTTTGGGATCTTGAAAGTACTTTGCACTAGAAATAAATGTACTTATTTATAGATTTCAAAAATATATTTAGAAACGCCTATTAGCCGACGGAAGTCAATATCCTTGGGGGTTTCTGCAAAGGGAAACCTATATTAAATGTTATTTCCTTTTGAAGAGGGTATAGCACGCGACATGGCAACGAATACGAGACTGGTCGTCCGGGTCTTTGTTTTGTTTGTTTTTGGTCCTTTTTGGCTTGCGTCTCGGATGTCCTGCTCGCATTGCAACAAACATTGCGACAAAACAAAAGCCGGCAGGGCGGCATGCGAGACTGTCTCGTTTTCGTGGACCTATTGGTCGTGGGCCCTTGACAATGCCATATTATTTTGGCCACGAAAGTTAATTAAGGGTTTCGCCGGGAAAGTGAAATACGCTCCGTGCATTGAACCGCAAATGCGAGCGGGCAAAACCGACGAACCAATGTCCTGCCAGCCTCCAAAGTCCTGGACACACACACACAGTACGTACACCACCCGCGGCGACGGGATCATAATTAGCTGCGGCCGCCGCTAATTGTCCTTTTGCCACCCCTAATCCTTGGTTTACTGCGACGCCTCGAGAACTCGAGCGAATGTTGAGGGCGTCATTTTGGGCTCAGATTGACTGACTGACTGACTGTCGCCAGGTGATTTACGGTAGAAGCTATTTATGCCTTTTCCACTCGAATGACAGCTCCGATAACCAAACTGGGGACTATAATTGCCAATTGCACAGAGAGATTGTGGCTCGACTTATGGAAGACTATTTTTAAATATTTTTTAAATATTTCCATTTAAATCTTGAATTTAAAACCATGAAAAATGCATTACAAACTTTGTCAAAATCAAAGTTTAAATTGGGGTGAAGCCTCCGTACTCAGTTTTCTAAGAAACAACAGACAATCTTTTTATTTTTATAATTACATTTATTTAATTAACAATACTATTTACTTCTATTTATTTCTTCAAAATAAGATAATTTTAAGCCCATTTACGTTCCTCACATTAACTTACTTTATTGTTATTGACTTCTTTAAATGTCTATTTTTATAGACACTTTTGTTAAGACCTAACCGACTGCCACACCCCTTGTTTTAGCATCAAATGTCAAAGCAGTCTTTATTTTTAGACTCGTTCCCTGCGATTCTGCAACCAGGAAACATTAAACACGCAAGCGAGGATTTCATCAATTTAATCAAATCGTTAAGGACGCAACAGGAAATGAACTGGTTGGTACAATTGCCGTTACCTAATAGTGTTGACTGTCCTGGTCACTGTACAATTTTATCATCTTCCAACCCCCCTTAAAATGTTATTTAATAACAGTGCGAACTTGCAATGACGAACGAAGAATAATATTACATTTTGGATGCTTAAATTATTTTATATTGCGTCGAAGGAATTATACTTATGCATAATTCTAATAAATATTTAAATTACAAATTGTTAATTTGTGTAAGCTGTTCTGTTTTGTTATTACCAATTGAAGAAACTAATATTCGATTTAGATTTCGATTTCATACAATTTAAATACATTGAATGCTGACAGAGAAAGTTCCATCTTTCGAGAACGAACTGTAGTAAAACGGACCCAACGGCAATAATTTTTGCCAATTTAATTAAAAACCAAAAATGTCAAAGTTACCCTGTGTTTTGTTTAAACAAAAGGTCCGACGGTGGCTATTTCGCAGGGGGTTTCGAAGTAAGGGGATTGGCGTTAAAATCTAGGCACGCGTGCGCAACAAAAGCGGACAAATGGTCACAGTCACGCGCCAACAGAGCTAAAAGGTCAACAAACAAATAATAAACAATCCATAGTCCGAGCTAAATAGAATTGAGACAGGGGACAGGGGACGACATAAGGGTCGGGTCGGGTCGTTGTCGTCTGTGAAATCCAAATGAATCCAAATACTTGGGATAGTTTTTGCGAATTTTGCGGTTCCCACAGCGGAAGTGAAAAATAGTGGGAGGGTTCAGCTCATTAAGGGTCAACTGTGAAAATATTTCATGTCCATTTACTGTACTGATGGTCGAAATGGTATCATTTCCCGTATCGAGTGAAGGAAGGCTCATCAACTTGTTTTCGTTTTCGGGTTAGGCCTGGGGTCATAGGTTACAAAAGTGGGGGATTTTGTAAGGAACCTTTTAATGGCACCATAATAGCAACAGAAGGGTTCTAAGCTAGATGGGGTTACCATGGCTTGGCACTCATTAGCTGAAGAACGGAAAATAATTATATAGTTCATATATATCGAGGAAATATGTACATATGTCTATGAATTCTTAAGGCAAAGATATAATTTAATTGGGAAATTTTAATACATTGTTTTCGTCTTTGTATATCAATAATATTAACTTAAGGCTGAATTGTAAATATTTAAAATGTTTCAAGCAAGTGTTAAGAGGCTTTAAAATGAACTTTTAAATGAATTAATGTTGAATGGAAATTGAACAACAAAACAAAAGGAAATGCCCGTACTCTCTGCCATTGAACATTTCCTTTCATATCTGCCGTCATTGTCCTGGGCGAAATGAACTCGTAAGGTGAATGCTTAAATAACAATTAATTACTGGTGCATCCGACGTTGGCACCTACGTCTTTTGTGTGCTCTGGAAACGCAATAGTATCTGCCACTGCATCAGTATCTGTATCTGTATATGTTTCTGTTAGTTTGCCCGATTTGAAAACAATAATTCATCATCTTGCTGTCCGTGTCTGTGGGCATCATTAGTCTCAGTTCGAAGTCCAGGATTGTGATTGAGTTTTTGGTCTTTGGTGTGCGGACAGCACCGAAACCTGTCAGAAATGCGGGGAAAATGAGCAATGAAAGAGAGCTTCACTGCTCTGCCTCTAATTGCTTATATAGAGTTATTAACCATTTCTCTAATGATTCCTGCCGGTGCGGGGCTGCGGTTACCGTCATTTGAGAACATCTTCTTCGTTTTTTTTCCACTCGATGCAGGTGTGCCCTCCCGCTTGGAAACACTAAAATTTGGAACTCGATCCGGGCTACAAATTTGGTACAAAATTGCCCGAGATCGCTGGAGATTGATTCGAAGACCACCCATCTGAAATCTGAAGTCTTCATTTGTCTGACTAACCAATGGAATCAGGTAGCAGATCGGATTGGGATCGGCACCGTGGCCTAAAGGTCAGGTTAAACCACTAAATCCACTCAAGTTATCGCCATTGTTCATTCTTCCCATAATTGTTAAATAATTGTCTTGTTCAAAAAGGAAGTCGTCGCTTCGAATTGCATCTCGTCTCATTGTTGACTAACGTTTAATGGTTTTCCAGCTTCAAATGTTAATTAACTTGATGAGTTCTTCAAGAAGATCTTGGGAATGTTATTTAAATTACTTTTTTTCAGGCTTAAATGTCACACAGTTTTATTAGAGTGCTTATTAAGTTAAAAAATATATATTTTTACATTTAATAACAACAATATCTTATATTAGAAGTGTGTTGTTCCTTAAAATAAAATAAAAAATCGTAGTTATTTTGTAAAATACTCTTTTGTAACCAATTTTTTGGGATTTTTGAACGCAACCTTTTCACACGACTGTTTTCGTGGGTTCAAAGTTCAAATGCATTAGGGAAATTAGGAAATTGGGCATGAAGAACGATTGTGAGATAAACAAGGACATTTCCCACAGAACGCCGAACAATTCAATATCCATCTGTGGAAAATTCGTGAAATAAAATTAACACACTCGAAAGCGGGACGAGCGGAAGGCGACAGGCGGCAGGCCGGCAAAGGCGGCAGTGCAATAAATAAAGCGCAGCGAAAGTGCGACATCAACGACAAAATAACAATCCCATAAATCACTTATCGTCGGCAGGGGGCGGGATATTTATATATATATATATATGTATACATATATCCTCCTGTATAGGGTGATAAATTGCTCCGTCACACAGGCAGCGGCGAGACAAAACAACAATGATAACTGCAGATACATTGCCATCGGCATCTATGCATCTGTCAGATACGCAATTTCATTTAGTAAATTGCACGGAACGCATTCAAACGTAACTACGATTTTTTCGTTGTTTTTGTTCCAGCAACCGATGTGGGGGTGACTCTGGCGGAAAAGTGGGCGGTGGTGGGTTAATTGACAGCGGCAATTAAACGCGGAAAACCCAAGGAAAACGGAGCTGCAATCCGAACGAGGTCGAGAATGTTGCGCGGGCAACAAGTGGTCGTCGTTGCCGAAATGTTGCCAGTGGGGGGAAACTCGAAGCGCTTTTCCCTTCGCGACTCGCCTCGGATTCTGATCGTAAAATCCGAAATTCCGAAAAATGAGCCATAAAAATGACTGCCACAGCGAGCACAAAGAGATGTTGCGAAAGGCTCTGGCCACATGTTGCTGAATTAGAAGGATGTTGCACTGGATCACAGTGTGACCAAAACCCAACTCAAAGCAAAAAGGAGTTTATACATTTGATTGATTAAAGTTGATTTCATTTGGAAGAAACTATATAATAAATTGTGGTTTTCATTTATACTTTTAAGTCTAAAAGTTAAGCTATCAGTGTTACCAATTGCGTAATTTATGGAGAACGTTTTAAACACCATAATGTGGATTCTAGTTACCTTTTTAATGCGCTGTTCTAAAAGTCTGTTGACAAACGGCAAAAATTGGGCAACAAGAAAAAAAACGTGTCAAAAACTCGACACCAATGAAAATACTCATAAAAGTGATGAAATGCGGCTTAAGTGTCCGCCGCCCAGTTTCTCCGCCTATCGTCATTTGACCTTGCTGACATGACATGGAAAAAAAAACTAAATGAAAAACGAGAAAATTGAGTTGAGTTCTCGGTCGTCTCACTAACGGTTAACCAGCATTTTAATGTGGCCAAGAGCTAAAAAATAATGTGGTCGTATAAGCTACTTTATAAAGTTTTTGTTAACCTACTTAATAAATCATGTTTACATTAAATCGAAATTATTTAAAACAAAAAACAAAGCAAATAAAAACCTCAATTGAGTTTTAATTTCGCATTACTAAGTACAAATATAATTAGTTATTAAATAAAGAAATGGTAACGCTCACGTCTTTTTAATTAAACAATTAATAATCCAAATTAAAAGAGAACATGAGTACACTTTTCTCACACACACACACTTTCGAACTCTGCAACATTCCCTGCAACACGCTCTGCCGGCAACATTCGAACCAACACAATCCTCGCCACTCGAATAGAACACACCGCTGATATGTTCCAAATGAAGTGAGAGAGAGACACAAGTCCTATGCATGTGACGGGGAGTATAGCAACAACAATGGCAACGACGGCGGCGCCTGCGTCGACGCTGACAGCACTAACACCGGCCAGCAGCGACGCTGGCGTCGACGTCGGTGGCGGCATTTCGGCTTGCGGACGCTTCGCCCGCCAGCGCCGCTTTCAGTTGCGTTCCAACGGTTCAACTGGCGCGTTGCTCTCTCCTCCGCTCTCAGAAACAGAACCACTACCAACATACAAGTCAAGTGAAGGCTCTCCCACACGCTCTCTTCGCTGTAGTTAACGGTCGTAGCGCGTCGCTTACGTGTGAGTGTGCGTGCGTTCGCGTGTGCTTGTGTGCCAGTTAAACAATGAGAAATTGGTAATAATAATAATATTTTTTACTTAAAAACAAAAAAAAACTCGGATACGGCCAAGCAAAGTTCCCCAAAAACAAAACAAAAATACCAAAAATAAACTGGCGACATTCCTGCTTTTTTTTTAGCGTGTGACAAACAACAAAATAAAGAAAAACACGAAAACTAATATGAAATATTGTGTCTGCCTCGCTCTCGCTCCCTCCTGCTAATTGTTTTTGTTCATGTGGTTCTTGCTGTTGCTGGCCCTTACCTGCCATTCCGATATGCCAATGAGTCACGTGCAGCAAAAGTTCAACAATTTGTTGGCCGCTAAAAACTTGAGGGGAAACTCCCAGAAAACTCCAGGAAAAACTATTCACTCAGCCAAGTGCATACGTATGAAAATAATAATAGAAAAACTACAAAAAAAAAGCGTTAACAGAGAGCAAGAAAAATAAAAATGGAAACAGGTTTCTGGGCCCGCTCCGCTCGTTGATGTTGCTGTTTGCCACAGTGAGCGCTGGAAATTGACTCACAGTTGCAGCTGCACAACCGAAAAGCAGATGAATAAAAAAAGGCCAACAACTAGACATAAAACATAAATATAAACAAAAGCTTGGCTGGCTCTGGCATGCGGAAAAGTTGCACCCGAAAACTAATCCAAAATGTTAACAGCAAAAGTCAAGTAAATACAGAAAAATGACCAGGGAAAAATTCGAGAAATGCTGGATTCCAGAGATCGTAAAATTTCACAGATACCAATTTCTGTGACGGCTATTTTAAAAATTCCATTTTGCTCAACTGGCGACTTTGTGTCTCCAAGCAAAAGTTATTTCCATTTGCTGTGGTTTCGGTCAAAAAACAAAAAAAAAACTTTGTTTTTAATGTCATCAAAGAGCCCTGGCTCAAACTGTTGGCTTTCAACTTTTGCAGTCCGAAATTAATAATCTTTACTTTGAAGGCTTTTAAATTTTTGCTTTATGTTACAACTTCCTGAATTAATTAGTAAATGGCCCTTGGAAAATTCATTTACTTTACATGATTTAATTTATAGCTGCATACAAATAATATTTTCAACGAACAACTTTTTGAAAGTCCTTTGAATATACTTTTGGGATGTGGCACAAATTATTCTCAATTGTTGAGTTAAAAATAGAAGATATTTAGGTGCGTTCTGTTTGAGTTATTAAAGTACTAAAATTCACGGAATGTTGTTTTGAATTTAGATTAATTTACTTAAAGAATTATAAGGGATTAATGAGTCTGAATCGATTTCATAGCAAACGTTTATTTCTTTTAAATATTTTGCTAGTGTTCTCATTGCTTATTTCCTGAACTTCCTTTACGAATAAAATAATTAAAAGTGAGTTAAATGTATGTTTCAGTACAAACTTCGCAAAGTACTTTAAAACTCGCAGTTAATTTCGCATATTTAGGCGCCTTATTAACCAATCAAACGCGAAACGGGAAAGCAGCCGCGTGAAAATGTAGTTAAAATTTTGTCCAAGACGGAAGTCGAGCCGAAATCAAATCATTTGACATCAGCATTAATAATTCAGTGAATATCAAGTGGAAAACTTCTAAACTTTTATGCAACTTGAACAGATTTCCAAATTTTCCTACCGCCCGCCGTCGGTGCTGTGCCCCGTTTGAAAGTTTGCCATTATAATTAGCGTTTTTGAAACTTTATGAATATTTCGGTAGGTCTTTCCTGTCTCGCCTCTACAAGTATTTTGTCTGGCAAAAAAAAAAACGTGTCCAATATGCATGGGCTAAAACAAGTTCCCACACACTTACGACGGCACATTAGGTTCTAGGAAAAGTCAAGGCCTGCCCCAAATATCGATTACTGTAACTGTAATAGCCGTAAGCCAAGCGAAATCCCGCTAAGGGGGCCGGGATTAGTGGCAAAAGACAGGCTCGAGAGGTTGGCTCCAAGGCAGTACAGTGGGACCACGCAACATGGCTAGAATTTATTCGTCTTGAATATAAAATTAGTGAATTTAAAATTAAATTTATTTAACAATACTTGGAAGTATTTTCTCTCTGTCAAATCGTTAAAAGTCCACTGATGCAGTATTATATTGTAATAGCTTTTCTGAGTCATTTTAATTGGTTTTCCTTTGCTTTATTGAACCCTTCAAGTCACGTTTCACTTCTGATAAAATATAAACTTAATAATAACAATAATATATTTATATTATAATAATAATTTCTTCAACGAAGAGCCTTCCTGGCGAGTGATCACTGTACCGTGCTTGAGCTACATACATATGTATGTGTGTAGCTGCATTCCAAGGACATTCAGCCTAGGTGCAACTCCCGTGTGCGAGAGGGAGACGCTGAGCTTGTGAGAGAGAGAGGAGGTGTGTGAGCGTCAGATAGAAGAGGGGGTCTTGAGTCACGACCTATCGACGGAATGACAAAACCAAATCGCTAATCCAAGGTGTCTCTCTTTCTATGCTAGATATGAAAGATAGTGAACCTCTCTTACTCACTCTCTTTCCCTCTGGCAAAGATAACGATCGGCGAGAGAGGAGCAAACATGTATTGGAAATATTAATAAGCATGCAGGTCCTCCACTCGCTCTGCTCTCTTCTTACCTTATAGTGCACCCTAGTGGCTGCCGCTACGTGTTTCGATTGCGCGAGAGAACGCGCCGCAATTTCCGTTACAAAACTGGCCGTCACATGTGTGTGCAAAGTTTGCAGCGCAGTCGGCGTTGCCCAAGCAGCGCAGCGGCAGAATTAGCAGGTTATCTCTTCCTTTTGGCCGCCGCCAACTTTAGAATGCAAGAAAGATACAAAGAGACACAAAGCACACGCACACGGGCACATTTAACACTCTGTTTGCCATCTCCCTCTTCTCGCTGCGCCGCCACTCTCGCCGCCAAAACCGTTCGTGTGTGACGGCGACTTGTGCTCCGTCTTACGCTCTTGCGGCGTCTTTTTCTGCTTCTTCTTCTTCTTCTTCTCCTGCTGCTTCTACTTCTCGCTAATAAATGCCAACATTTGCCATTTGAGATTCGGCGGAAAATGTTTAAAGTTATGAGAAATAATCGAAATATCAAATGCAGATGAACTCCCTGCCAACTCAGGAAGGCTTTAACATCCGAGGAGCATAGGAAGGAAGCCTTAAATACAAGAAAATCCCCTTCAGATCGTTTTTTTCGGTTAAAAACTGAGCAAGTGTTATAAAAGATTACTTAACGCATTTTAACTCTTTGATCTTTTCAGATTCTCACACACACCTACAAGGACAAGGAAAGACACCAAATAGGTAGCATTTTTTCAAACATTTTTTTCGAGTGCAAACGTAAACAAACCAAAGAAGTTTAAAAAAGAACAAGAAAGACCAAACAACTAACAAAAAAAAAAAAGCGACACAAAGGAAAGCGATAAAAAACGAAATGGGAGAACTGCGAAAATCGCTGCTGCCGCAGCCGCTCGCTCTGGCGCTCCTCCTGCTCTGCTGCAGTTCATTAATAGGTGAGTAATAAATATAAAAAACATTATTTTTTTAGGGCCTTTTATAATTAGAAATATAGAAATAGGAGCCGGGCACAAATGGCGCGGAAAATCGACAAAAGAAAAGGGTGATAATGGGCCAAGAGACATGTCTTCATATAAAATGGCTAATAAATAGTTTCTGCAGCTAAAAACTTGTTTAAAAATAAGTCAAGATTTCACGATCAAGTTGGAAATTAAATAGAAAATGTGACAAAAATATATTAAATTCATAAAAGGCTTCATTAACATTTAAAATAATAAAGAATTAAGCAAGAAAGTTTAAGTTTCATTCGAAATATACCAAAATCGAAAGATTGTTATATATCCTTCTTAAACTTTGATTCTACATCTAAAAACTTGTTTAAAAATGAGTAAAGGTTTCCGGTTTAAGTTATGAATATAGAAAAGCATATAATAAGACTTCATTTAAAGTTTAAATAATAAAAAACTATATTTGCAATCAAAATATATCAAAATCTGAAAGCTATGGCATTTCCTTCTCAATTTATTCCTTGATTAGTACATAAACAAGGTCGCCTAAGACAAATTACTCTCTTTAACAAAATCTTTATAGGGCTAACCCTTCTTATTATCAACGATATAGTTAGGTACAGTCACTTATTTTTATTGTTCCCGACTTAACTATTGTTCTGACAAATTGACAAATCATTGGTTAACACCCCCCATATAGCATTGTAACTAAAGATCGTATAAACCAACTCTTATGGCTGCTATTAGCACCCTAGCTTAGGCCTAAAAATCCGCTTATCAGTCGTCATCTTATTTTGTGAGAGATCTACCTGAGCACTGAGTACTAACTTACTTACCTGAGATGCCATTGCGCGCACTCGACCCTGAAACGAACGCTGGGTAAATAGAGACCCGAAAACAAAAAAAAAAAAAATTATCAACATCCCTGGTGGATGTGGAAAACTAAAATCACCATGTTCCTTATCGCAATTACCCGAAATACTAGAGTCAATATTTGTCTTACCTCAAAACGCAGTCTGTATGCGAGGTGGTATCCGAATCGTTGCTCGGCAAATATCATAAATTTGTTGTGTGAACATGACATTGGGAGAGTCTGGAAAATTAAATACACCCGGAGTATATTCGGATACAAATACAGATTTGGGTTATTTTTTTTCCTTATTTTTTTGTCAGCTAAAAGTCCGGCACCTGACTTTGGGGCCGTAAAAGTTGGGCAAACAACACACACATTAGGCTAGACAAAAAATATTACGCAAGGCAATACGGTTGGTTGCCAGGAGAGATAAATTTATATATTAAATAAGTTGGTAACATTTGAATAGAATTTTACTCATAAGAAATGCTATTCTAATTTGTTAAAATCTGTTGAGATGGAAAAGACAACGAATACGCATACAAAATTATCTTTTAGCAGCATCTTTTTAGTAGACTCTGCTCATTAAAGCCTTAAAAGAAGCCGAGAACAAACAAGGCCAACAAAACGAGAGCCAATGGGCATGCAAAATAGAGACAACATATAGAAGCCGATTACCTAATGGATATATAATAGGCAGACAAATTATTAAAACAGAGAACTAGCGGTGGCAAAGCACTAGAATTAGTTTATGGCCCAAAAGCAAAACCGGACTTGACCCAATCGCAGAGGCAAAATATATCGACTTCTTCGATACATATCTCAAGCAGTTTATGGAGTCGCAAACTTCTCGAAAGAACTGTACCCGTAGAGTCGAGAACAGAGAGAAAGATGCCTAGGAAAAAAATGAAGTCGACTTGTGGACTGACTTCCCAGCAATTACCGCATCCGGTTCGGACCACAAAAGCTGAGAGGCCCCAAGCCGAGACCTTTAAAAAACGTTCTAATACAGCACAAAGTCAAATTTAATTAACGCTCAAAAAACCCCTCCCCCTATATACAAACAAACATATTTATGTCTCTCTTTCTCCAATTTCCCAGAGAAGACATTTACGAGGGAAATAAAAATTGGTAGCGTCACTGCAGGAGCTGAGTCATCCTGAGATGATCGCTCTTAAGATGCTTAGAAACAGCATTCGTAAAAATCTTCGGGAAGACGACAGGTCGCATCTCTGTCTGCGGTGTAGAAAGTGAAGAAGCAAGCACTCGGCTGTCTTGCCTTTGTGGTTGGTCAGTTGTTGCTCTAATTTTTTGTGCAGTAAACTTAAAAGTTTTTTATGTTGTTGCCGCTCTTTGTTGGCTCTAAACGGGAGCCGTGTTCCATATTCTTTTCTGTGAGAAAAACACTTTGAAGAAGAGCTGGGAGGGAGAGAAGGGTGGTGGTAGTGGTAGTAGTAGTGCTGGTGGACAGTCCTAATTAGCTAAGCCCGAAACTGGCTTAATTGGGTGCCGCTTTCACTCTGGCCATTGCGCCTGGGAAAACTGTCAGTTCCGACAGTTAGTCATACCATTAATGGGCGATGAGAGGGACCCGCGAGTTGAATGAAAAGTCCAAGGAAGCAACAAGAAGCAGGCAAATTTCAGCAAAATCTTGAGAGCTTCTCTTATTTTAGTTTAGTTTTCCCTCTCTTCTTTTTTTGTAGTACTTCAACGCTTCTCGGAGGCAAAGTTGCAACAGGATTTATAGCAGAAGTTATTACTACCTTATTTAAGGCGAAGAACATGAGTTGCTTTTGTTGTCATTCTTGGGCGACAAGTCATGTTCTTAGCTTTCAGGTTTAACCTGCCTAAAATCGAATAGAACAAGCTACTCACACGTTTGGTATTTGCCAAAATACAAGATATTTTATTAACGAGATCATAAAATATAAGTCAACAATTTAATTAGCATATTCACCAAGAGAATATGCGACAGAAAATAATAAATATCAAACTACAAGATAGAGAACAATTTAAATACAATAAAAGAATATTATTTATGGTAAACAGACTCTTAAAGGAAATTAAAAATCAAGTCAAGAGAAAACAATCCAATTAGGAAGGTATCTACTGGTGCTCAACAGATCTCTCTGCTGTCCATTTACTGCCTTTAAGCACTGTGGCTCATGCAGAGGAAGCTGGGAATTGTGAGAGGGTCTTGGGTCTTGGAGTTTATAGCCCAAGCTGGGCCAAGCCAGGCCCATGAACTCAACTCTTCCCCGAATGCCGAGGACATTCTCAGAATACTCCTCTGACTCATACATATCTTTTTGACTTTGCTCAGATGGAGGGGAATGAACATCAGGTTGCTGCTGCCGCTGTCGTTGCCGCTGCCGCTCAAGTTGTTGCCTGAATGGGACAGCTTATGGTCAAGCGGGCAGCTCTCTTGAGTTCCTCCTCATTCTTTTCTTGTCTTTTGTGCCACTTGACAACACAAAAGGCGGACTAGAGCGAGGTGCAGCAGCGAGAGCGAGGCAGGAAAAAGGAAATTCCAATTATGTTGCAAAGAGTCTGGCCGTGCGTAGAAAAGAATTGTTGCCGCTCTCAGCTCTCACTCCTTAATGCGCGATTTTCCCTTGTTTTTAATTTTAATCCGGTCGAGTAATGCCAGCCGCCCAAAGCCCAAAGCCCCGGCGCATTCGCTTTAATTAATAAAACAAAACATTTTCGGATGGGACAGCAAAACAAAGGCGGATCCAAGTGGATTGCAGGAATGATAATGAGCCGTGTCGGTAGATATAGATACTGTTTTTGTATACTTTGTATACTATATAGGCTCCCATCTTTAATCCCATCTTTTTGTTTGTTTTTCCTACTCCTGCTTAAATTGTCGATGCCGAAAAACTTTTGCATAATTGGCGGGCATTGTAGCAAGCTGCAGCCATTTAAATTAACTGCAAATGAGATGGAAAAAAATCGGATAAAATTAAGGCAACTCCAAAAAAAAGAGGCCACGGAAATTCAATTTTCTTTGTTCCAAAATGTAATTCACACTCCGCGATGTTAATTATGTTATTAAGGCCTTAAATTATAGCAAATTGCATTCTATCAAATGCAACCATATTTATCGATTATCAACTTTCGCCATATATTTCAATAAATTCTTTAACAAGAGTTTCCTTCATTATTTAAATTGTGAACAAGTGAAAATGTGGCTAAAGAAAGTGTTAATTTTATTACCTCTCATATTTTGCATTAATACACCTAAATAGTTGTTATTACGAACATAATTATCATAGCAAACATAAAACAAAAAACAAATGCTGAGAAAAAATCGGAAAAAGTTGGAACAGAAACAAAAAAATTGAATTGAATTAGTGTGAAAGATATGGCAAGACCTCAAGTAGCTTTCTGTTTATTTTGTTTTTAATTTTTTCATGTTGAGGAATGCAGTGAGAGTAGAGAGGGGTTAAGCCCGCATAATCCCAATGAAGCTTAAACAATGAGTCGCTGAGCAAGACAAGATACATAAATGAAACAAAAATCCAAAAAAGAAAAAAAAAAAAAGAAACCTAAAAGAATGCACAGAAAATACAAATGAAGGATTGTTAAGCCCAGCTACCCTCGCTTTTCCCACTTGGTTTTTCGTTTTCCTTCCTTCAAGTATGATGAATGAATTTTAAATTAAAATTCAGACGAAACACACATACACACAGAAAAAAACTGATTAAGCCAGACGACACATGTGTCCCAAGGCAAAGCCCGCATCGGGCCCGATTCGGGCTCTGTACTAAGATAGTTAGTGGGTTACTCTAAACTTGAAAGTAAACTACAAATAAAAACGAATAAAAAGCTAGCTTCGGGGTTAAATGTTGTAGAAATTCTCCTCGAAACCCCTTGGAAGATTTGTTCAAGGAAATTGGCAAAAACGCCCCTGTGTTTCCCCTCACAAGATCTCGAAGATCTTGAGACCCTGGACAGTAGTTGCCGAGGCAGACGACAGGAAACTGCCGTGAACGTGCCGGGCCTAACAACCAGCCGAAATTGAGTTATAACCAATTGGTAGGCATTCGATTTGGGACTCATTCCTGGCACATACTTTTCCTGCCTACCTGCCTACCTGCCAGACTATCCCGATACCATCTGTGAAGTTTTGGGCTACTGCTACGGCTACGGCTAGGTGGCGGCCAGGTAACCCGATGACGCCCCGGCATACACAACTAATTGCTAATTGGATTATGTCTTGGTCGAGTGGGAGATGGCGAAGGATGGCCCAGAGAGTCGGGAAGAATTCTAGAGAGCCAGAGGAGAGCCCTATATATGGGGTAGAGAGTGAGAGGTTTAGTGAGGTGAGGTGAGGTGGTTAGGTCATTGATATCCGCCTTTGGCCGTAAGCCAAACGGTCATCGCAGCCAGACGCTCCGAGGGTTGCTCGCTCGGTGCTATTGTTGTTGTTGTTGGAATGTTTTTAATTGACTTGCCCCATTGCAATTGCATAACAATGAGAGGCGACACCATATCCCATCCCTTCCTGTCTATGGCCCATGTGTGTCCATATGTGTGTCTGTGAGTGCTTGCTGTGTTTGCCTGCCTGATTGCGGCGTCAATTGTCAATTTTTGTTACCTTCTGTGCTGTCGGTCTCTTCTTGGGTCTTTCTAATTGGTAATGCAAAGTGCATGGCCAGATCCCATTCCCATCTTTGGTCTCCTGTCGGTCGTCAGTCCATCAGTCGGTTTGGGTGGGTCGTCCTTTCCTTTTTATTTCCTCTCCCTCGAAAGCCGCACCTTTCTTTGTCCCCATTCGGCTTTTGTTCAGTCGCCTTTCCGTTTAATCAATTCGTTTCTATTTCGCATTGTTTTTTTTTTTAAGTACTACCACTATATGTTATATAAACCACTGGCCATTCATGGGAGAGGGTTGAAAACTAATAAAATGTGTAGTTTAGGTTATTTCTTTTAATTAAAGAGGTTTAAAAGTTGCTCCATTCTGTATTTTGTTTTGTAGATACAACTTCTTTACTTTAAACCTTTTTTTTCTATAAATTTGTTGAGTCTTTAATGTAATAATTGCCATTATTATAATAAATAATTTCATTTAATGAATCCCTGGAACCTTCTTCTCTGTATTCCCCCTTCTGCAGTTCACAAAGCGATCTCTGTACTTGAATTAGTTGTGGTCGTTGGAGAGGTAGGAGGTGGGGAGGTCAAATTGTTATCTGGAGGAGTCGTGCTCCACTTTGCATACCCTCCGTAATCCTGGGCGACCCCTCTTGCCGCCACTCATTAAATTTCCCACACTGCAAATTGAGTGACTCCCTCCCCCCTTTGTACTCCACCTGCCGCGCCCTTGGTGGATAGAAGAGCCTCTTGCCTCGGTGGTTTTTTCTTGTGTTTTTCCCACCATTAAGCCTCAACTATCAGCGGCAGCTCATCAAGATGTGTGCGGCAAAAACAACGAGAGGCGGCAAAAAGTGCAAGCATAAGGCAATTCCCCCCGGCAATTCCCCCGCCACTTTCCGCTGCTTTTGGCAATTTTCAGCATTTAACCAAATAAACCTTAGCCCTGGCTTGCACTTAGCAAAAAAAACGAACTATATTTACTTGGAATCAGAGAGGAAATTCTGCTTGAGTTAGTTAAACTCGTAAAACTCTTGGAAAATATTTAAAGAATAAGTTTTAAGATGGTCTTTTGAGTATATCTTTAAAAATATATAAAGAATGATTACTATATATACAAATATATGATATTAAGTAGTATGAATAACTAGGAAACAAAGAAATATTCTCTTGACATAAATAAAAGGATATATTCCAAAGTTAAAGTCTTAGAACTCTTTGAAAGTATTTAAAACATCAGTCTTAAGGAGGTCTTTTGCCTATATCTTCAAATATATATAAAGAATAAATACTATATATACAAATATATGATATTAAATAGAATAATTAACTAGAAAACAAAGAAAATATAGGCTTAATGCTCTTGACATAAATAAAAGGAAAGATTCCAAAGAAACCCCTTGAAAATAATTGGAAATATTCCCTAGATGCCATGGATTAAATCTATTTCCTGTAATAATAATATTTCCAAATATTAAACATGTGTAGGAAAATGATTATATTTTTTGCTGTGCACCCTTGAACGCTCCTCCCCCTATCCCTCCAGCCCGTTCATGTGATGATCATTATCAACGTTTACCCCTTCCGCATTTTCCCATGTTCCGCTGTCTGTTTTTGGCCAGTTCCTTTTCGGCTGCCAGCGATGAGATGAGTGGAAATAGGCTGCAGTGAAACAGAAATGGGATTGGGATTGGAAATGGTACTCAGGCACTCACCTGGACACCAAATTGTTTTTTTTTTTTGTTCGCCACACTGCATATTTTTCAGCTCTTCCTCATATTGCACTTTGCTGGTATTAACCGCATTTCGCGGAACTAGATCACTGAGAAAAATGCCTAACTCCAAAGAAATTCAATTTAAAAAAGGCTTGGAATAAGATTTACATTTTCTATAAAGTGGATCTTTAATACTCTGTGTTGTGGAGGAAATATGTCAAGCCCAGACTCGTGTTCAGTTTGATAATTAAACCAGAAATTGCAATTAAAAACAACTGCAATGTTTCACATGAAAAATATTGAAATTTCACCGCTCCAACTTGTAGTTAAAGTTGTTTTGAAAATTTCAAAATTTACTGAAACGAAATACAGTGAATATATTCCATGAGGGGGAGAAGTTCTCAAAGAGTTTGTTGATAAACTAGTTCCGCGACTTGAAACTAGTTCGGGTAACTTAATAGAGGGACGGAGGAGGGACCGGACCCCCTTTTGGCCAACTGCAAAAACCCTTGACTGAGCCGGGCTTCATGGCTTCATTCTCATCATTATCCCATTCCCAAAGTTGCGAGAAACTTTTTAGCCGACGCCACGTTGGCTGGTCGAGGAGGAGAGAGGCCTGAGAATTCAGCTCGGCCTCCCTTCCTGGGCATAGTTTAGCGTAAATTTTCATAATTTTATGGCAATTTTTCACATGCGCATTCGCATTCGAAATGAAGAAACGAGGCGGCCAAAAAATATTAAAAATAACAACAACAATCAAGCTGGCAAGCGCAACCCCTTCCTTTTTCCTGGCTGTCCCCCTTTTTGCGGCGCCCTTTGTCTCCTTTGTGTGTTGGCATTTTAGTCATGAACTTTTAAGCATTTGTCATGCATAATTTGAGCAGTAAATGTATTGGAAAGAATTTTAAATTGATTGTTATGTCCATTGCTGCTGTTGCCGGAGGATAATGCACTGCTCGGACTTCAACTTGGACATTAGTCAGCTTTGGAATCGAGAGGGAGGGAATCCAAAATCGGTGGAGGAGACTTGTATCCATCCAGCCTGGAGGGGCAAACCGCTTTGTCAATAATTAGCTTAACCCATTAATAACCCAAGAATGTGGCAGCAGCAGCGGCAACACTGGGGAAACTGAGTCAGCAAACCGAGATGCGATACGGCTAACGGATTATGTCTGGAAAAGTGGGGAGATCCGTGGTACCAGTGGACAGGCAAGATTAATGATGGCCTTTACCTTTATCCCAGCAGAGGGACAGAGGGACAGAGAGAAAGCTCGCGCGGTGTCTGCTGGGTGAGATTTTTGATGTCTGCGAAAAGTAAAAGTTCATTCACACTGCTTTGTTGCATCCAGAGAGAAGGTGGAGCCACGATTTCTTCTTCTCGCCATACCCTTTAAGTCAGGGTATATTAACACAAAAAGAAGAACGCATTTTTTTTGGGTAATGATTCACCTTTTCTTTGTCTTCTTCAAGCATAAAACTCACTGCTCTTTAATTGATTTTAAAAGGCATATAAAATAGTTTTTTTAAACATAAATCTTTTATCATTATGAGAACATATAAAAGCAACGATAACTATGTTTAAAAGTTCTCTTTTTCTTTAGTCTTTACAACAAAATTGGCTAAGATCTTAGAAAATATTGAATGAAACAACAATTATTAGAATGCAATCGTTTCTTTTTAAGAGTTTAAACAGCTTTCAGAAGCCTTAAAAAAAACACACATAAATCTTACATTTTCCAGGAATTCTTCATAAAAAAGATAACATTTTCAAAAGGGTATCCGCAGCCTCCTTTTGCCGAGTATCTTAACCTCGGGAATGGACACTCACTCACATAACTTAGGGTGCTTTATCTCTGGGTCTGCAGAGGCGCAGCAGCTGCGGATTTGCCACTTTTGGGACTTTATGTTTTAAGCTCTGTCGTTCTGCAGCGAAATTCCGAGTAAAGCGCATAAAGCACTCTTACATTTCTTACACACACACACACACACACACACTCAGGCACACACAAAACTGACTGATGATTAAATTCCAGTGATTCCTGGCCCAGCCAGGACGGGGCCAGGCTTTTATGTGTTCCCTGTTCCCGGGCTATTAAAACCTATGAAAGAGACCCCTCCAATTGTCGAGGACTGGCTGCTACTGCTACTGCTGCATTGCCAAACTGAAACTGAACCTGAACCGAATCGAATAGAGTTTGTTTCCGATTGGTTTGATTAATCCCCAAAACAAAAAAAAAGAAAAGGTAGCCTAGCCTGCCTACGTTTGTTATGGAGTTTTCTTTGCTCTGATTCCAAATTCAATGCCGGGCAAGTGAAGCGATCTAACTTAAGCTGTGCATTGGCAAAAACATGTCTGATTAAAAAGAAATGGAAATATACCAGTTTTTCCCCTCATTTTATGGCCTGTCCGATGCGGTGTTTTATGATTCCTGTTGTTGTCTTTTTCGGGGGGGTTTCTATGTCTCAATAAATGTTGTAATCCCTACTCTAATATGAGTTTTTGAAGTTTTATTTCCAGTTACTATATCTTATGGCTTTGTTTTTATAGATTTCCAAGTATTTAAAGCAGAATGTAAGCAGATACTGATGGCACAGATACTATGTCTAGCAAAAGCTGTATATTATCACCAACCATACAGCATATAGACTTCCCATTTCATACAACGAAAATGGAACCAAAAATTTTTAGCGACAGGCCCCACAGAGCCGTATGCGACAGGCCCCGCAGCTTCGGGAATGCTCGGCAATTTGCTCTCTCTCTTTTTACGCTCTCACTCGCATCGACCGCTCAGATC